>OX183141.1:0-264357 GCA_945261195.1 Cryptosula pallasiana | reverse complement strand
CTATGTAATAGTAATATACATACTATACTTTATATTAAGGCTATGTCCCCCCCCCCCATGTAGAAGTCTATGTAATAGTAATATACATACTATACTTTGTATTAAGGCTATGTCCCCCCCCCATGTAGAAGTCTATGTAACAGTAATATACATACTATACTTTGTATTAAGGCTATGTCCCCCCCATGTAGAAGTCTATGTAATAGTAATATACATACTATACTTTGTATTAAGGCTATGTCCCCCCCCCCATGTAGAAGTCTATGTAACAGTAATATACATACTATACTTTGTATTAAGGCTATGTCTCCCCCCCCCCCATGTAGAAGTCTATGTAATAGTAATATACATACTATACTTTATATTAAGGCTATGTCCCCCCCCCCCCATGTAGAAGTCTATGTAACAGTAATATACATACTATACTTTGTATTAAGGCTATGTCTCCCCATGTAGAAGTCTATGTAATAGTAATATACATACTATACTTTATGTTAAGGCTATGTCCCCCCCCCCCCCCCCCATGTAGAAGTCTATGTAATAGTAATATACATACTATACTTTATATTAAGGCTATGTCCCCCCCCCCCCCCCCATGTAGAAGTCTATGTAATAGTAATATACATACTATACTTTGTATTAAGGCTATGCCCCCCCATGTAGAAGTCTATGTAATAGTAATATACATACTATACTTTATATCAAGGCCATGTCTCCTGATGGTGAAGCCATTGTAACTGGCGCTGGGGATGAAACTCTTCGCTTTTGGAATGTGTTCAGCAAGTCGCACTCTAAAAAGGTAATTAATATATAACATGAATGAAAAATACCATTTTGGATTGGCTATGTAAAAACTTTGGTCAACTGTTTGTCACTTTAGTTTGTGGTATAATACCAAAAGGATCACAATACATGTTACGTCAACTACTGTGCCATGTATTTGGTTATATCTGGGCTAACAGTGATAATAATACAAACTTAGCATTTATTGTGTAGCAGTTCCACAGCCTACTACACATGTGCTACTCACTACATATCTACTTCACACGTACTACGCACGTACCCCAAACGTACTACATGTACATACTACATGTATACTACACACATACTAGACACATACTACATATCTACTACACACATACTACATATCTACTACACATATACTACATATCTACTACACATATACTACATATCTACTACACATATACTACATATCTACTACACACATACTACATATCTACTACACACATACTACATATCTACTACATATACTACATATCTACTACACACATACTACATATCTACTACACACATACTACATATCTACTACACACATACTATATATCTACTACACATATACTACATATCTACTACATATCTACTACACACATACTACATATCTACTACACACATACCACATATCTACTACACATATACTACATATCTACTACACACATACTACATATCTACTACACACATATTATATATCTACTACACATATACTACATATCTACTACATATCTACTACACACATACTACATATCTACTACACACATACTACATATCTACTACACACATACTACATATCTACTACACACATACTACATATCTACTACACACATACTATATATCTACTACACATATACTACATATCTACTACATATCTACTACACACATACTACATATCTACTACACACATACTACATATCTACTACACATATACTACATATCTACTACACACATACTATATATCTACTACACATATACTACATATCTACTACATATCTACTACACACATACTACATATCTACTACACACATACTACATATCTACTACACACATACTACATATCTACTACACATATACTACATATCTACTACACACATACTACATATCTACTACACACATACTACATATCTACTACACACATACTACATATCTACTACACACATACTACATATCTACTACACACATACTACATATCTACTACACATATACTACATATCTACTACACACATACTACATATCTACTACACACATACTACATATCTACTACACACATACTACATATCTACTACACACATACTACATATATACTACACACATACTATATATCTACTACACACATACTACATATCTACTACACACATACTATATATCTACTACACACATACTATATATCTACTACACACATACTATATATCTACTACACACATACTACATATCTACTACACATACTACATATCTACTACATATCTACTACACATACTACATATCTACTACACACATACTACATATCTACTACATATCTACTACACACATACTACATATCTACTACACACATATAATACTGATCTACTATCCAGTTGTGACTCTTGTGATATTCATTGTTGTAGGACTCCAAGTCTGTGCTGAATTTATTCAACCGAATTCGTTAGACTGTCTTCAGCGCTCAACATAACCACTATTTATTTCTCCTGACTCTATTTACCTGTCAATAGTTGTCAGATTATATTGTTACTGGCAGGTTGGCTTGCATTAGAATAGGTAATTAAATTTTATTATATAGTAATATATTCTATAGATATATTTTGTTGTTAATTTATTTGTTAATTTCAGTCGTCAAGGCTTGAAAGGTTTTGTTAGCGCATGCCTAGTAAATCATGTTTTCTCTTTTTCTTTCACTCTATTTTTGTGGATATTTTGTATGATAATATGCAGGGCCAGTCTGTGTTTACTCTGCGTGCTGTTGCTTGATCACAATGTCTAATATATATATATATATGTATGTATGCATATATAGTACAGTGTTTGTGTTGAGCTCCAGGTCTTTCGGCCGAGCTTATGAATAGCCAGAATAAAGGAGGTGTGTACGATGATGTAATATATATAACAAAGAGTTTCATACCTTCTGACTCTGCTCCCACTGTTTCCGGTAAATCGCTTAACAATCGGTAGGATGTTATTTGAGGTAATCGGCAGGTTTTAATCCGCATCAAAAAATTGGTGGAAAATTTGTGCTTTGACCGATCATATCATTGCTTGCGGTTTTAATGTTTCCAATAAAAATGTTTCTCAAGCACACGTATTCATGTAGAAAAGAGTCATTCATAAGTGTCCTGTCTTTGTTGTTTCAAATCATTTTGTGGCTAACTGTGACACCAAATACAGCCAGTTTAACAGGTATCGCATGAGAATGGCAAGTGGGAAAAATAATAGGGGAAACACCCTGTCGTTATCTACAATTGGTAATTGCAAATTAGTAGGTAATGGTTAGTTGTGCATGGGGCCTTAGTAGGTAATGGTTAGTTGTGCATGGGGCCTTAGTAGGTAATGGTTAGTTGTGCATGGGGCCTTAGTAGGTAATGGTTAGTTGTGCATGGGGCCTTAGTAGGTAATGGTTAGTTGTGCATGGGGCCTTAGTAGGTAATGGTTAGTTGTGCATGGGGCCTTAGTAGGTAATGGTTAGTTGTGCATGGGGCCTAGTAGGTAATGGTTAGTTGTGCATGGGGCCTTAGTAGGTAATGGTTAGTTGTGCATGGGGCCTTAGTAGGTAATGGTTAGTTGTGCATGGGGCCTTAGTAGGTAATGGTTAGTTGTGCATGGGGCCTTAGTAGGTAATGGTTAGTTGTGCATGGGGCCTTAGTAGGTAATGGTTAGTTGTGCATGGGGCCTAGTAGGTAATGGTTAGTTGTGCATGGGGCCTTAGTAGGTAATGGTTAGTTGTGCATGGGGCCTTAGTAGGTAATGGTTAGTTGTGCATGGGGCCTTAGTAGGTAATGGTTAGTTGTGCATGGGGCCTTAGTAGGTAATGGTTAGTTGTGCATGGGGCCTTAGTAGGTAATGGTTAGTTGTGCATGGGGCCTTAGTAGGTAATGGTTAGTTGTGCATGGGGCCTTAGTAGGTAATGGTTAGTTGTGCATGGGGCCTTAGTAGGTAATGGTTAGTTGTGCATGGGGCCTTAGTAGGTAATGGTTAGTTGTGCATGGGGCCTTAGTAGGTAATGGTTAGTTGTGCATGGGGCCTTAGTAGGTAATGGTTAGTTGTGCATGGGGCCTTAGTAGGTAATGGTTAGTTGTGCATGGGGCCTTAGTAGGTAATGGTTAGTTGTGCATGGGGCCTTAGTAGGTAATGGTTAGTTGTGCATGGGGCCTTAGTAGGTAATGGTTAGTTGTGCATGGGGCCTTAGTAGGTAATGGTTAGTTGTGCATGGGGCCTTAGTAGGTAATGGTTAGTTGTGCATGGGGCCTTAGTAGGTAATGGTTAGTTGTGCATGGGGCCTAGTAGGTAATGGTTAGTTGTGCATGGGGCCTTAGTAGGTAATGGTTAGTTGTGCATGGGGCCTTAGTAGGTAATGGTTAGTTGTGCATGGGGCCTTAGTAGGTAATGGTTAGTTGTGCATGGGGCCTTAGTAGGTAATGGTTAGTTGTGCATGGGGCCTTAGTAGGTAATGGTTAGTTGTGCATGGGGCCTTAGTAGGTAATGGTTAGTTGTGCATGGGGCCTTAGTAGGTAATGGTTAGTTGTGCATGGGGCCTTAGATAAAGGGTCAGATGTAATGGCACGAGCTGGGAGTTATATGGGCGGAGTCTATTGACGATTATCTTTTATTACTATTAATTTTTATCTATTTAAATTGGTCCATCTTTAATATTAATTAAGCGAATAGGGGTTATTGTTGCTAAACAATGCATCTTCAATTTTTTGTGCATTTAAAAATAATGAGCAGAAAATTCATTCGCTATTACGAAGAAATTGCCAAAAATTCATGAAAATACAAGAAATACATATTTTGTGTGACTGAAATTGGTTATAACGCCATCATTGCAAACGTGCTTAATTTTAAAAACAATCAACATAAAAAAATATAAGAGTGGGCTGAATCGCTTATTTATCTACAGTAAAACTACTGCGTATTATTTGTTGGCTGCAATTAAACTCCGCCCGTACAACTCCTAACTCCTGCCATTACCTGATGTACAGCCATATACACACAGTTGCGTGAGCGAACGCTGTTACCATGGAAACAAGTCCAAACAGTTATTGCCAATCATATAACTTACCATTAAAAATTGTTGACTTGTTCCGAAAAAAATGTTTTTCCATACAAATACTTGTCATCTCGTGCACTCTTAGTAGTAATATATGAGCAGATCTCCCTACCAAGTGTTTTTTTGTGGATCTGACCTTGGAGTTGAGACAATGGGTTACGGCGTTGGATGAATTCGCCGAGTTTATATTGTATTTTACTTGAGGGGTACTTGAGTGGCATTTGAATGGCATTTAAGTGGCATTTGAGTTTTGATTATTTTTTTACTTAATTTGAACTTTTAAATTTTGAATGTATGGCATTCAAGTTTTGATAATCTTGTACATAATTATATACATAACTTTGACTCATAGAGCATCTAGATTTTGAATGTATGGCATTTAAGTTTTGATATTTTTTTGTAATTCGACTCATTACATCTACATTGAATAAATACAGTAATTAAAAATGAAACAATATGTGAATATATACATTTATTGTGCAATAAGTAGGGAAAATTTCATATAATATAGCTAGAGTCAGTAAATATTAAATAATACCAAACACTACAACTTGTAATGACAATCAAATCAATGCATAAGCTTTTACTAAAAACTATCTTGAAAACCTTCAAAACATGATCCCAAATGGAAAAAAATGGATAAAGTTAGATATTCATCTATTTGTTTACATCTACAAAAAAGAGGTATTTGGTGAAATATTTTTTCGATTTATTCAATTTTCATTAATTTCTTACAAAAACAAATCATCCTCTAAATGGTTAAATTTCATCTAATTGTACAAATTTACAAAAAAAACAGGGTATTTGGTAAAATATTCTTTCATTTCATTAAATATTCATTATTTTTTTGCAAAAAAGAAATCACCCTTTAAATGGTTAAATTTTATCTGTTTGTATATCTTTACAAAAAACAGGGTGTTTGGTAAAATATTTCCTTTACTCTATTCAATTTTTATTAATTTTTTCAATAATTGCTGTTAGATATTCATCTATTTGTTTACATCTACAAAAAAGAGGTATTTGGTGAAATATTTTTTCGATTTATTCAATTTTCATTAATTTTTACAAAAACAAATCATCCTCTAAATGGTTAAATTTCATCTAATTGTACAAATTTACAAAAAAAACAGGGTATTTGGTAAAATATTCTTTCATTTCATTAAATATTCATTATTTTTTTTGCAAAAAAAGAAATCACCCTTTAAATGGTTAAATTTTATCTGTTTGTATATCTTTACAAAAAACAGGGTATTTGGTAAAATATTTCCTTTACTCTATTCAATTTTCATTAATTTTTTCAATAATTGCTTAAATATACATTATTCACTATTTTCTTATTCTAATTGTATAAATTTACAAAAAAAAACAAGGTATTTGGTAAAATATTCTTTCATTTCATTAAATCTTCATTATTTTTTTGCAAAAAAAGAAATCATCCTTTAAATGGTTAAATTTTATCTGTTTGTATATCTTTACAAAAAAAACAGACTATTTGGTAAAATATTTCCTTTATTCTATTCAATTTTCATTAATTCTTTCAATAATTGTTTAAATATAAATCATTCATTATTTTCTTATTATTAGGTGAGCACCCTATCATACAAAATTAGTTTCTTGAGTGAGGGTTTTATCCTGCATTTTCCTTTTGAATTTTTTTCAAAAATTTACCATTTTTTTCAAAAACAATCATTTATATATACAATTTCCATTATTTTTTAAACAGAACAATTCCTATCTCTGAGAGGTTAGAGATATTGGGGTAGAAAACTTAGACATGATGAGAAGGCTATGGATTTTCCCGTTTAAGAACAAACCATTTTCGATGGCAATTTCAATTCGGAAAACTAAAACAACGCAATTTGTTTTTCAAAACGCAACCATCAGAAAGCTTTTGTCATGATGAGGAGGAGGAGGCTATGGTTTTACCCATTCAAGAACAAACCATTTTCGATGGCGACTTCAATTCTAAAAACGAATTAGAACTGAAGCATGTAGTATTACGTAATCATTTTTTTTTAAAGAAGAACAATCCATTTTTGATAGCAACTTTAATTCTAAAAACTAAATCAATGTAACTTTTTTATTCTTTGTCTCCCATGAAATTGTTCAAAACGAATTAGAACTGAAGTATGTGGTATTACATGATAATTTTTTTAAAAAAAAACACATCAAAATCGACAAATTACTCCTCTAGATAGTTCAAGTTTACAATATTTGAGAATTAATCACAATAGAAACATTAAGCCTACTTGATAAAAAAGAATTTGATTGTTAAATTTAACTAATTGATTCAATGTTATTATTTGGATCTTTTGAAAATAAACATTTCAATGAAAACATCATATTTAGTCTTTGACACACTTGAAACCATTTTCCAGTAAATTTTACCAACAATATTTCAGAAATTTTTACTAGATATTTACAAAAAAAAATGAGGTATTTTGGTAAAATATTCTTTTATTACATTCCTTTTTAATTTTTTATGTTTTAAAACAGGGTTTTATTACAAATTTTTTTGTTGTTTCAACTTTTTAAAAAAATAATCATTATAATATACAGTTTTCGATATTATTTTAAAAAAATAAATATATATAGCGATTTTCACTTTATATTCTTTTATTCCATTCAATTTTCAATAATTTTTTGAGTGAGGATTTTATCCTACACCTTCCTTTTAAATTTTTTTTATTTTTTTAAAAAATAATCATTGAAATATATAGTTTTCGATATTATTTTAAAAACAATGTATATATATATAGAGTTTTTCATGGTATTTGGGAAAATATTTTTTTATTTCATTCAATTTTCAATAATTTTTTGAGTGAGAGTGAGAATTTTATCCTACACAATCCTTTTAAATTTTTTATGTTTCAAAACAGAGCTTTATTACATTTTTTTGAACTTTTTAAAAAATAATCATTGAAATATATAGTTTTCGATATTTTTTGATTTTTTTGTACTTTTTAACTTTTTTAAAAACTGTCAAAAAATCACCAAATTACCTCTCTAGATGAATAAAATTTACTTTTAAAAAATAATCATTGAAATATACAGTTTTCGATATTTTTTGATTTTTTTTGTACTTTTTAACTTTTTTAAAAACTGTCAAAAAATCACCAAATTACCTCTCTAGATGAATAAAATTTACAAGTAAATAATTGTAATAGAAAATACCATATCTAGTTTTTACATTCATAAAACTGTTTTATAGTAAATTTTCTGTAATACAAACTACTATAGCTTACGATATCAATTGTTACAAAGTGCTTTTCTTGAACAATATCTTTCTCGATATTCTTCTGGTATATTATTAGACCCAGGGAGGAACTCTTGTATTCCGTATTCTCTGTGATCCAATAATTGACTAAAATACAAAAGTTATTCATTATATAAATAAATTTTACTCTTAGCTACATTAGATAGTTTACATTTTATATATAACAGGAAAATAACTCACTGAGTTACATCATTCAGCTCAATATTTCTTAGGGAAAGTTCTTTACTCTGTTTTCTTTTTACGATAAAATGGACTAAAATAAAAAATGATGTATTAGTATAGTATGATTAAAATTAATGTAAAATAAATATAAACTTTCGTTATTTTTTCAACTTCTATGTAAAAGAAATACACTGATTACACACGAAAAAGTCCTTTTTTATCATTTGGTGTGATTTTTTTTCAACTTCTAGCTAAAAAAATACACTGATTACACAAAAAAACCCTTTTTTTAATCCAAAATATATATAATTTAAAAATGTTTTACAAAAAAAATGTATATGAATTGGATCATTTATGTGAAAAACTAAACATTTTTGTAAAATAATTATAACCTTTTGTTATTTTTTAAACTTTTATGTAAAAAATACACTGATTGCACAAAAAAGTCCTTTTTTTAATCCGAAATAGATATAATTTAAACATGTTTTACAAAAAATGTTTATGAATTGATCATTTATGTGAAAAACTAAACATTTTTGTAAAATAATTATACCCTTTTGTTATTTTTTTAACCTTTTATGTAAAAAAAATACACTGATTGCACAAAAAAATCCTTTTTTAATCCGAAATAGCTATAATTTAAAAATGTTTTACAACCTTTTTTTAATCCGAAATAGATATAATTTAAACATGTTTTACAAAAAATGTTTATGAATTGATCATTTATGTGAAAAACTAAACATTTTTGTAAAATAATTATACCCTTTTGTTATTTTTTTAACCTTTTATGTAAAAAAAATACACTGATTGCACAAAAAAAATCCTTTTTTAATCCGAAATAGCTATAATTTAAAAATGTTTTACAAAAAATGTTTATGAATTGATCATTTATGTGAAAAACTAAACATTTTTGCAAAATAATTATAACCTTTTGTTATTTTTTAAAACTTTTATGTAAAAAAATACACTGATTACACAAAAAAGTCCTTTTTTTAATTCGAAATAGATATAATTTAAAAATGTTTTACAAAAAAGGTTATGAGTTGATCATTTATGTGAAAAATTGAACATTTTTGTAAAATAATTATCACCTTTTGTTATTTTTCCAACTTTTATGTAAAAAAAACACTGATGATACAACAAAATCCTTTTTTAATTCGAAATATATATATATATATATATAACTTAAAAATTTTTTACAAAAATGTTCACAAATTTATCATTTTAAGGGGTTTTTCATTGTAAGAATACACTAAATTTTCACAAATCAACTTTTTAAAATTATGGTAAAAATTAATAAAACTTACCTATAGTGATATGAATCCCTTGAGTTATAGATTAGCTTCTCGAGAGTTTGTTCTCCACAGTCTTCTTTTTCAGCATCATCGAAGTGATTGAGAAAATCCTCAGATTTTGGATTATCAGCCAGTTCCGAGGCTTGGACGAAGGCTTGATGAGCTGCGAGTACACTGATGTTGTAGAAAATTGAATTGTCTGCGTTTCGACTCAGACCCTTGAACAAAATCACTCCAAATCTCTCCGATGTCACAGCAGAAGCTATTTGATGAGGAATGCGCATATCTCCGATCAGTAATTCTTCATCTACAACACTTCTGTATTGAACTAGAAGAGTCTCTTCATTTCCATTCCATCGCCTGTCAGACTTTGTTATAACTTCAGGGTTTTGGAAACATATGACACTATCTGTTGGGAAATCCTGAAGATTAGCTACCTCGAAATAAGCATTGATTTGTCGCATACTTTTTTCTGGTAATACATCAAATACATTCTTACACCTCAAAGTAGTTCCTGTTTCTGTAGCAGCACGAAAAATTGCTTTTCCAGTCTTTTCAACACCCATGTAGATCAAAACCAGTGGTCGTATTTGCGAAGCTTCATTGACAAGTAATCCCGCCGCTAATGGAATAGTGCTCTTCACTCTAACTACCTTTCCATCCTTTTTATAGTTGTATATGATGGTGCAGTTCGTTTCATCATGGAGCTCAACGGTTAACACCTGCATAACTGTAGGTATTGGTAAATCTTCAACTTTGACTATGTTTTCAATGTTTCTTCTGGAAGCTGGAGATAGAGTACTTAACAGAGAGGCGCTTTTGATGATGAGAGTTGCCAGAGTATTCAGACTGGCGCTTTGAAAGGGAATCGTAGTGCGTTGAAGAAGTACATTGTCATCAATCACCTTCTTGTCTTGTGAAGGTTTTGGTTCTTTATTCTTCAGTTGTTTTGATATGATTTGTGTCGACATTCTAAAAGATAAAGTAAAAATCCATGTTATGATTTCTTTTCCAAACCAATTTGAAGATATATATACATATATATATTTACTCAATATCATACCACTGTTAGTATCTAAATCGATAAAAATTAAATTTATACTCAATCAAGTTGACTTACCTCCAAACAGAAAAGTCCTTCTAGCAGTTGTAGTAGATGATGTTGTAGTAGATCTTGCTCCTTCAGTTGCTAATGTCGAAGTGACTGCTTTCTGTGTAAAAACAGTGCTTCTTATATAGCTGAAATCATGCCATTTATCATAAGGTTAAATTAATGAAACATTGTTTCTACGGAAGAACACCAATGCTTTCGCGGGAATAAATAATTTATTTTCACGCGAATACAAACCAATGCTTTCGCGGGAATAAACATTTTATTTTCACGCGAATGGAAACTGTTGCTTTCGCGGGAATGAATACTTTATTTTCACGCGAATACAAACCAATGCTTTCGCGGGAATAAACATTTAATTTTCACGCGAATGGAAACTGTTGCTTTCGCGGGAATGAATACTTTATTTTCACGCGGATACAAACCAATGCTTTCGCGGGAATAGATAATTTATTTTCACGCGAATGGAAAGCGTTGCTTTCGCGGGAATGAAAATTTTATTTTCACGCGAATACAAAGCAATGCTTTCGCGGGAATCAATATTTTATTTTCACACGAATGGAAACAGATGCTTTCGCGGGAATAAATATTTTATTTTCACGCGAATACAAACCAATGTTTTCGCGGGAATAAATAATTTATTTTCACACGGATGGAAACCCTTGCTTTCGCGGGAATGAAAATTTTATTTTCCCGCGAATACAAACCAAAGCTTTCGCGGGAATCAAAACTTTATTTTCACACGAATGGAAACCGTTGCTTTCGCGGGAATCAATACTTTATTTTCACACGAATGGAAACCGTTGCTTTCGCGGGAATAAATATTTTATTTTCACGCGAATACAAACCAATGTTTTCGCGGGAATAAATAATTTATTTTCACACGGATAGAAACTGTTGTTTTCGCGGGAATAGAAATTTTATTTTCCCGCGAATACAAACCAAAGCTTTCGCGGGAATCAATACTTCATTTTCACGCGAATGGAAACCATTGCTTTCGCGGGAATAAATATTTTATTTTCACGCGAATACAAACCAATGTTTTCGCGGGAATAAATAGTTTATTTTCACGCGAATGGAAACCGTTGCTTTCGCGGGAATAAATATTTTATTTTCACGCGAATACAAACCAATGTTTTCGCGGGAATAAATAGTTTATTTTCACGCGAATAGAAACCAATGCTTTCGCGGGAATAAAGAATTTATTTTCACGCGAACAGAAACCAATGCTTTCGCGGGAATAAAGAATTTATTTTCACGCGAATAGAAACCAATGCTTTCGCGGGAATAAATAAGCTATTTTCACGCGAATGGAAACCGTTGCTTTCGCGGGAATAAACAATTTATTTTCACGCGAATACAAACCAATGCTTTCGCGGGAATGAAAGATTTATTTTCACACATTCACCTATATAAGAGACAACGGTTTCAGACAGAAAGCATCCAGTTCAACAACAGTGAGCAAAGGAGCAACATCTATCTACTACATCTTCCATTGCAACTACTAAGAGTTCTCTCTTCATAAAGGTAAAACTTAAATTCAAATATTTCCGCTAGCTAACACAACTATCTGAAGGCTTTATGACATATCTATCTTTAAATTGGTTATAAAGAATTGAACCAATTTTTTTCTGTTTTTTTCAGAATGAATACTCAAGTCGTAGAAAGCCAACCATTGTATCTAAAGTCGGAATCTCAGCCTGATGAAAAGGTAAGAATTAATAAAAAATACTATTTAACACCTGTTGAACACCTTTAATTATTTTAGTTATCTAATTATCGCTTGTATTTTAGAACAATGCAACAACAAATCCAATCCACTTAAAGGACTTCCTTCCAGAAATGTATCATAACTATGTGATAAATAATGATGTTGTTGAAGAAAAAGCTGTAGAACGTTTGACATTTCAAGTTATAATATTCTGTATAACTCAACACATGATGAGTATGGGGATGTGTTGTAAGAAACGTGATATATCTACAGAACGTTTTGATGACATTATAAAAAACAGTTTCGAAATCGTTTTGTCAATGGTGGAAGTCGTTAATATTAATAATTTTTTAAAAGAAATTGAAAGAAGTGCTTGGAATCAAATAGTTTTCAAAAAATTATACAACATGACATGGAACAAAAAAACTTTTTATAAATTCAGAAAGCATATTTATAATTATGTCCAAATAGATAAAGCTCTATCCTCTTCTGTAGGTATTTTAGAATTAATGTTGGAAGCGTTTCATACATATTTATGAAAAATTTTTAGTTGTTTTTTTATTATTTTACAATATTTTGTTCAAACTATTATATTTTATTTCTTACCAATTTAGATGTTAAAAGCGGTATAATATTAAGTAAATACATATATATATATATATTTGAATCCATCCTTTGTTGTCTGTCTCCACATCCCAATAGTTTAATAAGCACATTCTCAATCTACCATAACTCTATGATCTTAACTGCTTTTGGCATAAATACATATATATATATATAAGACACTCTAAGTAATAAATACACTCTTAGCCACTCATGCAAATATTACCCTTTTATTTTTAGAATGTTATGGATACTCTTTCTGAAGAGCTCCTTAGCACAGATCCATATCCAACAGAAAATAAAATGAAAAACGGCAAAACAACTCCTAAGAGAAGGAAAACTGCTCCAAAAAAGCGAATAGTAAGGAAACGAAAACAAACAGTGAGAAAACAAACTACTTCCGTTGATAAGCAAACAATGGAGAACACAGCTATAACTCATTTAACAGTTGAATGTCTCAACGAAAGGAGAGCTAGGGAATTAGAAAAGTCTAAAGGTTCTCAAGTGATTGACTCACCAAAAGTTCCGATTTGCAAAACATTTGAAGATCTTCCTATCCCAAGCATTATGCGAGTGACTGGTGTGATACATCCATCAAGTAAGGAGAAGTGTAGATATTCTCAAGTACACTACCATGAACCTTCAGATATAAATGAACTCGAACCCAAAATACTCCTCTGTCCAGTTGAAATAGCTAAAAACTTCAACTGTGATAATTACCCCCCTCCGTTTAACATTGTATATTTGGGTAGAAAGGGAAAACCAAAAAATAAAAACATTCTTTGGTATGATGTCAGACGTGTTAGCAGACATCCTCTAAGCAAAAAGAAAGCTGAAGAGGAATCACTATATTTTAGTACATTGACTAAATGTCAGCTCAAACGCTTCTTGAACATCAACACCCTCAATAGTTTTCAACCCGGCGCTATTTTTCCTTACCAAGATGTTGTTGATAGATTCGTTCCTCATCGATTTAAAGGAGGGCAGTCGAATGTAATTTGTATCCGTTATAGCATTGAACAATGTGGAGAAACGCTGTTGAAGACGCTCGTCATACCAGACAAATATGCTTCAGAAGCTAACAAATATACTCCAGGTGTGATGATCTACAGAGGAAAAACAACCCACGGAAAATTTAAGACAGAATACGATCTTTCATTTTGCTCTCCATACCGTCTCGGTCAAATGTATTGGAAACAATATTGTGATCAAGCAAAGCACAACAAAACAATATTAGAAATTGATGATGATGATGAACTTGAAGATTTTCTATGTGGAGACTTTGATGATTTTGAGACAGGATATGTTGCTGAAAAAAAATGATGAGTGTTTTAGCGATGGATAGTCTCTAATTCAAAAAACAAGTTGGACAATGTGACTTGGTGAGCTATTTCCCTTTTCTATATAATGTAAACTATCCAATGTAACTAAAGCTATAATTCAATTTCATGTAATTATTTTAAATTTTTTCCCTACTTATTACACAATAAATGTATATATTCACATATTGTTTCATTTTTAATCACTGTATTTATTCAATGTAGATATATCTCCTCTCTCCTCTCTCCTCTTTTTATCTCTCCTCTCTCTCTCTCAACATACTCTCTCCTCTACCAAATACTCCTCTCTCCTCTCTTGCAGTTATTTCCCAAATACTGTAGATTTTAACCATCTAGAGGTCTAATTTGGTAATTTTCCAACATATTTTATAGCATTTAATATACTTATTATGTAATAAATGTATATTATTCAATGTAAATGTAAATATATCCATAAATATGTACATAATTATCCATATATACATAAATGTATAAAAAACTAAAAAAATCTCTCCTCTCTCTCCTCTCTCTTCTCTCCTCTCTCATCTCTCCTCCCTCCTCTCTCCAGAAGATTTTCCCTACTTATTATGTAATCAGGTATATAATCATATAATTTTCATTTTTGATCAATATATTTGTTCAATGTAGATATATCTCCTCTCTCTATGTAGATATAAATATAGCCATAAATATGTACATAACTAACCATATATACATGAATGTATAGAAAACTAAAAAATCTCTCTCCTCTCTCTCCTCTCTCATCTCCCATCTCTCCTCTCTCCTCTCCCCTCTCTCTCAAGATACCATATGAGTTCGAGTTATGTAAAAAAGTTATCAAAACTTGAATGCCATACATTCAAAATCTATATGCCATATAAGTTCAAATTAAGTAAAAAACTAATCAAAACTCAAATGCCACTCAAATGCCACTCAAGTACCCCTCAAGTAAAATACAATATAAACTCGGCGAATTCATCCAACGCCGTAACCCATTGTCTCAACTCCAAGATCAAATCCACAAAAAAACACTTGGTAGGGAGATCTGCTCATATATTACTACTACTCTTTTACAAATATATGTGCTAGAGTCTACTTGACACCCTTGATAGCCAATTACATGGGTTTTGATAGCTAATACAGGAAAGTGTCTACAATGAACAGGATCAGTTGCCATTGTGAGCCAGGACAATATGAATATGAGCATTGGGCTGCAGTATCATTTTGAAAGATTATCTCATATTACTAGCAACCAAGCAACATCTTTCGTTGGTATTTCAGTGGAGAACTTGTTGTCTATGATATTTGGCAACAAAATTATTTCAACTTGTAGAGGCCATTTTCATCAAAAATGAGAAACTTTATAAAAAAAAGTTGACACTTGGATGTTATCATCTTTCCTTAAGTTGTTCACAAAAACTTAAAACTTGTGTGCTTGTGTAGATAAGAAGGTTTTCTTTCATATTTTGTGATCGATGAAAACTCAACTGCGGCGCTATTTCCTTCGGAAAAGCTTTTAATAAGCTCTACAAAACCTTTCAATTGTAACTTATATGAAAAATAGGCTCGCCCTCTTTTTATGACCTCAAATCCATTTTTATATTGCGTGACTTGCGCAACTTTGAAATTATGATATAACGAGTTGTCTCCTCATGTATTCAAGAAAAAATTTAATGCACTCACTATAAATGCAATGCCTGAACAAACTTGAACATGAGCTTTTGATTCCTGAAATCTATTCAATCCTGGAATGTAACAAAGATTCAAAGCTATTTATCAACTAACCACCACTAAAATGTTTATTCCGAAACAGTTCATTCAAGTCTTGGATAAAAAAAGAGAAAATAACTCCATATAAATTTATTATTGCTTATATATAGTAATATCAAGTATTTTGAGATTTGAAACAAATGTAGACGGGAATGAATGCAGACACAGCTGGAATGAACGTAGACAGACCTGGAACGAATGTCAACTCTGCAACAAACATGAGAATGTCAGCTTTCACTCCCGGAAGTGTCTACGTTCGTTAGCGACGACGTAAAATATCATTTCGACTTTCATTCCAGGAGTTGTCTACTTTGGGAAAAGATGATAATTTATTACTTATCTGGAACGAACGCCGAAATGAAAGTTTAAATGTTGCTAGAAATGAATGTCGACATTTCCTAGAACGAACGTAGAATTTTTCTTCTCTCGAACACAGTCGATTTTCATTCCAGGTCTGTCGACGTTAATTCCAGGATGCCTCTACGTTCATTCCAGCGAAGTCTGCCTTCATTCCTGTCAACGTTCGTTCCGAATTCCAAGTATTTTTTAGTATCAAGCAGTGATAAAAGCAGTTGCAGCAGTATTATAGTATATTTCTTACTTAGCTACACATAATATTGTACAGGAATTTATGTCTGGGTGGTAGCCACCTGTGCACTTCCCGAATGTGCTCTGCTTTCAACCAAGGCAGTGTACAATAATTTGCGATTATTGTTTAGAGAGCATTTGCTGACTTGTGCTTTTATGGGTGTAGCCGAATCTGGTGCAGAGTGACTACTGATAATCGACAATAATTATTCTGTAGTTATTGTTTAGCTTGTTCCGAACTTTATCATAACCGACAATAATTGTTCTGTAATTATTGTTTAGCTTGCTTCGAACTTTATCGTCCGACTTTGGTAGGAGCCGAACTATTAGGGCACCAGGTGCTTTGCGTCGCACTCCTCACCGTAGCAAGGGAATACGCAGTAAGAGGGCGAACCGTTCTCACTTTCCGCCAAGCCTCGTGATTGCCAATAGTCGACCTTATCAGCGCTTGTAGTTTTGTAGCTTATAGCTGTGCTGCTTCTTGGTGCAAGAGAATCTTCTGAGAGCTAGGCTAACTCTGAACTTTATTGATACTGACACAGATATTTATACAGATAGACAAGGTAAAATTATGTATAAGCCACGCCTTATACTTACATCACAGCACCAAAACGTAGTTTGCTAATTTCGTGGAAAATATTATAATAATTAATTAAATATCTATTTAGGTTCGCACAATAGAATCGCACTAAATAGAATCTCATAGTTTGACAACGTGTAGGCAATAGAAATGTACATGTTCGTAGGTGAGTAGGCAATAATAATATAAATGAATGGCGGCTGATGTAGAGTAAACGTTGGCGTCCCTCACACACTCCCCCCATTGGCAGCTATAGGGCCAATAAATATGAAGGGGCGCACAGAGTGTAAAATGTTAATGTCCAAGTGCCCATTATGTTCCCTAGAGAAGGTCCCGTTCTTTTTGGATACATGCCTTTAGGTCTTCAGCCCTTTGTAAATACTTCAATGCTTCTCGAGTGACGTGATATAATTCGTCTTCGAAGCGTTTGATTCTCCTGTATCGGTCCTCTCTCCTTTCTTCATCTATTCTTTCCCTTTGTCTCCTATTCTCTTTCTCTTCTGTTGGCGCCATCGGTATCCTTTCTCTAGACATATTTCGATGTTGGTATGAGGCTTCCTTTCCTCCGAGTGACATCTTTTGTACTTTCCTGACAGCACTATGGTCGGTCAACTCAACTTTGGCTACTTTTGGTGGGGTTCCACTCATCTTTTCACCCAGCCTCTTCTTTACTGGCACTCTCTCTTGCTCCTTTATTGGTGTAGGGGTACCAAATGGCGCTGGTTGGTCCCATTGCATGGTCCGACAGAATTCTGCGTAGGATTGTTCATCCACCTCGTAGAGCGGTCGGGTCTCTCCTCCATGGGCTTGCTCTCCTCCTTTTCCTCTGATATGTTTTAATATCGTGTCTCTGGAGCTGCTCTTTTTGCCGCAGGCACAAAAGAAGTAGGTAAAATGTTGGTGCACATGGTACATGATCCTTTTCTTATTTAATTGCAGGCTGCAGATCTTACAACCCCATGTTTCTCCCTCAATTTGGTAGATCACTTTTTTAATTGCTTGCGAAGTTTCGTCCGACTTCCAGGTTTCCTTTACATGGTGTGTCGGGGGAGGGGGTGCTGGCGCTTGATGTCTACAAACCCGACATCTTGCTGCTCCCTCTTCAGTAATGGCGATCATATTTATTCTCGTAGGAGAGGAGTTACTTCTGTTTCTTGCCCGACTGGTATGTGTTCCTGCTATTAACTCTTCTGCGAAGGTCGGGTCCTGCTCTACTGCTATTGCTCCGTCGTTTTCCATATTTGCTAAGATGGTTGATATCGTTCGTAGGCACTCTGTCCTGTAGTGTGGCGTTATTACAAAAGGCCTGGTATCTTTATTTGCACAGCGCCCTTGGTTAACCATGCCCTCTTCTGTGATTAGTGCCGCCCTGTCTATTGTTCTTGTTGAACACGTGTTCTTTTGGGCGTGGTTCATCGACAAAGGGGCGTTTCCGGATGGTGGGCTTGTAACTGGGAGTTGTTCTCTCGCTGGGAGTTAGGATTTTTACCGACGGTGATGTTGTTTCGGAGTTGTCTATCCTTTGCAATCCTAGTATTTTCGTCGTTTTTTTTCCGTTTTGCCATGGTTGGTGAGTTATTTCTTCTGTTTTCTTCCATTCTTTGTTTTGTTTATTGTTTCTTTCTACCTCTTGTGTTCTATAACACTGGTAGTCTGTAAATTTTACAGGCTTTCTTGGCTCTCTCCTTGGCTTGTCATAATTAGTGCTAGTTTCAGGTCTGGGGGGTAGGGGTGGCCATTCGGTCGCGTCTGGATTGTGTTCCTCTGTGTTAGGTGGTGTGGGTGTGTTTTCTTGTTGGGCCTGGACCCTGCGTTCGGGTGGGGGCGTCCCTTCCTGTGGTTCTATTGGTAGGGGGGGGGGGGGTCCCGTGCTTGCTCCGCGGGGGGTGCTCGAGGCAGGTGCCTATTGGTTTCTCTAGGCATTTTGGTGGTGGGCCCTTCTAGGTGTGAGGGTGTTCTAGAGGTTCGGGATTGATCCTTGGTGGGGCCGTCCTAGGTATGCCCTCCTCATATTGGGTCGCACGGCCTGCTCCCTGCTGGGTGGTGCCTTCCCGATCATCTCTTGGCACGACCGGTAGTGTTTTAGCCATCGACTATTTTGTGTGAACCCCTGTCCGTCTCATTCTCGGCGGTACGTGTGGTTGGGGTAGGTCTGAGTGACGGTGTACGGCCCGATATAACATGGTTGGAGTTTTGGATTACTTCCTTTGGTACGGCGTTTGTTTTCTATGATGACTAGGTCACCTTCTGCGAATCTCAAAGGTTCGTCTCCCTCCTCTTGGCGTACTCGGTGTTGTAGGTTTCGTACGTACTCGTGTGCAATTTCTAGGTTCTCCTGGGTGCGCAGGGTGTGTTCTGTTATGGTGGTTCTGTCCAAGGTGGGTGCGTTTCCTGTGAGTTGGTCTGGGAGTCCTATCTCTCTACCCATCATAAGTAAATTGGGTGTCTCCCCGGTGGTGGAGTTGGGGGTTGCTCTACATGCCCGCATTATTTGGGGTAACAGGCCGTCCCACTCATTTTGCCCTTTAGTGAAGATCAGGGTTCGTAACGCATCGCCTAGCATCCTGTTCTGGTGTTCCACCATCCTGTTCCCCTGGGGGTGGTAGGGGGTAGTGCGTGTTTTGCGTATGCTCCACAGTGTACACAGCTCCTCCAGTAGGGTCGATTCAAATTGCGCCTCTTGGTCGATGTGGAGTTGCTCTGGCAGTCCCCAGTAACTAAATACTCGCTCGTCCAGTGTGGCGGCCACTGTGGGGGCAGTGGCGTCGGGGAATGCAATGGCATCTTGCCAGCGAGTAAAGTGATCGGTGAGGACCAAGATCCATCTATTCTTCCGACGAGTGGGTGGTAAGGGTCCTACCAAGTCTACGGCGAGCTTCTGAAACGGGCGTCCGGCATAGAACCGCTGCCCTTCGGGGGCACCGGGTTTTCGGCCCTTCTTCGCCACCTGGCATACCTCACAATCTCTCACGAGGCGGCGTACCATAGCGGACAGGCCGGGCCAGTACCAGTCCAGCATCAAGCGGTTCCTGGTCCTATTGATACCTGCGTGTGCCAATTTGTGTGTCTCCCAGACTGTGTTTTGTCGCCATGAGGGGGGGGGGGGGGCAGACGGTACAGTATTTGGTCCTCCCTTGGTGCTCGAGACGCATGGTCAGTACCCCGTCGGGTCTTATCTGCAAGTTTTCTCTTCGATCGTGCAAAACTCGCAACTCTGTGCTACCTTCTTCCAACTCTTGGCGTGAGATGGGCTCCTGTCTTTTGACTGCTATGTATATGCGGGCTACTGGGTGGTCGCCCTCCTTCTGAGCTTGGACCAGCTCCTTCGTGTTGCTGGAGGGGTCAGTGATGGTCAGGTTAATCAGGGTCTGGTCTCTCTCCACGGTGTGGGAGGGTCCTCCATCACGCCGCTCGATGATGTTGCACTGCTTGCAGTCTATACACTGGTCCTGCCGACTAAGCCCGTCCGCGTTGGCATGGTGGGGTCTTGCCCGATGCTCCAGTTGATAGGTGAACTCTGCAAGTATTTCTAACCAGCGAGCAATCTGGTTTGATGGTTCCTTCCGGCAGCACAGCCATCGGAGAGAGGCGTGGTCCGTTCTTAAGCGGAACCTCCTTCCGTATAGGTATGGCCGGAAATGCTTTACGGCTTTTACTACAGCCAGGAGCTCCCTTCTTGTCACGCAGTAATTTCTTTCTGCTGGTGCCAGGGTTTTACTGTAATATGCAATAACTCGCTCCTTTCTTTCTTGCTCCTGTGAGAGTACCGCCCCCATCCCCACGGTGCTGGCGTCCGTGTCTAGGATGTAGGTGATCGAGGGGTCCAGGTACCCTAGTACCGGGGCCTGGCTCAGCCTTGACTTTAGGTCGTGAAAGGCTCGTTGTTCCTCTTCTCCCCACTTCCAGCTGGCGCTCTTTCCGGTCAGAACGGTCAGGGGTTTGGCTATCGTAGCGTATTCTGGTATATATTGGCGGTAATACCTGGCCGTTCCTAGGAATTCCTGGAGGGCCTTAACGTCTCTGGGGTCCTCCCACTTTTTGACGGTTTCTACCTTCCCGAGGTCAGTGGCCACGCCTTCGGAGCTAACGATGTGTCCCAAATATCTCACTCTCTGGCTTAGCAGCTCGCACTTGGAGGGTTTTATTTTTAGGTCGGCCTGCTGTAGCTGGCTTAGAACCTCTCCGAGCCTATGTAGGTGAGTCTGGAAATTGGGAGCGATTATAATGACATCGTCTAAGTATAGCAGTAGCGTTTTCCAGTGTAGGCCTTTTAACACTCTCTCCATGAGGCGTTGGAAAGTGGCTGGTGCTGAGGTGAGCCCGAATGGGAGGACTTTCCACCTCCAGAGCCCGCTCCTAGTGATGAAGGCTGACTTATTTTGTGCATCGGGGTCCAGCGGCACTTGCCAGTACCCGCTAGTGAGATCCAGCGTGGAGAAATACCCGCTGCTAGCCAATGCATCTAGTGAGTCATCTATCCTTGGGATAGGATATGCATCTTGGCGAGTGATGTCGTTCAGCTTACGATAGTCAACGCAAAATCTCCAGGACGCGTCCTTTTTGCGTACTAGGATGACGGGAGAGCTCCATGCGCCATCTGCGGGCTCGATCAGGTCGTTTGCCAGGAGTTCTTTAACTTGCCGTTCGGCCTCGGCTTCCTTCTCTGCTCCTAATCGGTATGGAGGACAATGTATGGGTCTCGTCCCCGGGGCCACGGGGATGGGATGTTCAGCTAGGTGAGTGCGCCCAATGTCTCCATCATCCTTACTAAACACAGTCTGGTACTGGGTGAGCAGCTCGTGGAGTTGTCTCTCCTCCTGGGTATTTTGGCATCCTTGTCGTGCCTGTGAGTATAGAGCTTGTAAGTGAGGGGGCAGGTCTTCGCTTTCTAGAGTTTCTGGTGCTGGTGGGGTCGAGGCCGGGTGAGTTTCCTCGGGTCCTACTCCAGTAAAAATCCCGATTACCTCTCCGGCGGGGACGCAGATGCTCTCTTGGGAGGGGTTGAGGCATCTTACTAGCACCCTTCCTTGGTTGTCTGGGGTATTGACGCTGGTGGCGAGGAGCAGGCCACCCTCCACACTCTCTATGACCCCCTGGAGGCAAGGCTTCTTACTGGTGAGGTGGCATAGTATGGTGGTTTCGGTCTGGGGGGGTAAGTAGGTGTCTCGCTGTACTTTTACTTTTGATACTAAGTCTCTTCCGTGTCTGTCGGTGCAGGTGAGTTCTTTGCCTTGGACCTTCAGGATTGGCTAGTCGAACCCCATTTGGCAATTTTGGTTCGTGAGGAAAGGCATGCCGAGGATTACGTCCTCATTAATTTGGCTGACTACAAACGTCTCTTCATATCGAATGTGTCGGATGCGTCCCGAGAGTGTGAGTAGGCCATAGAATGGTAGCCGTGTGCCATCTGCCATCAGCCCGTTCGAATCATACTGTTGTAGGTACTGTTGGATCCTGCTGTATACTACCTACTGTATACTACCCGCTGTATACTACCCACTGTATACTACCTACTGTATACTACCTACTGTATACTACCTACTGTATACTACCTACTGTATACTACCTACTGTATACTACCCGCTGTATACTACCCACTGTATACTACCTACTGTATACTACCTACTGTATACTACCTACTGTATACTACCCGCTGTATACTACCCGCTGTATACTACCCGCTGTATACTACCTACTGTATACTACCTACTGTTTACTACCTACTGTATACTACCTACTGTATACTACCCACTGTATACTACCCACTGTATACTACCTACTGTATACTACCTACTGTATACTACCTACTGTATACTACCTGCTGTATACTACCCGCTGTATACTACCCACTGTATACTACCTACTGTATACTACCTACTGTATACTACCTACTGTATACAACCTACTGTATACTACCCACTGTATACTACCTACTGTATACTACCTACTGTATACTACCTACTGTATACTACCTGCTGTATACTACCCACTGTATACTACCTACTGTATACTACCTACTGTATACTACCTGCTGTATACTACCCGCTGTATACTACCCGCTGTATACTACCCACTGTATACTACCTACTGTATACTACCTACTGTATACAACCTACTGTATACTACCCACTGTATACTACCTACTGTATACTACCTACTGTATACTACCTACTGTATACTACCTGCTGTATACTACCCACTGTATACTACCTACTGTATACTACCTACTGTATACAACCTACTGTATACTACCTACTGTATACTACCTGCTGTATACTACCCGCTGTATACTACCCGCTGTATACTACCCGCTGTATACTACCTACTGTATACTACCTACTGTATACTACCTACTGTATACTACCTACTGTATACAACCTACTGTATACTACCCACTGTATACTACCTACTGTATACTACCCACTGTATACTACCTACTGTATACTACCTACTGTATACTACCTACTGTATACTACCTGCTGTATACTACCCGCTGTATACTACCCGCTGTATACTACCCACTGTATACTACCTACTGTATACTACCCGCTGTATACTACCTACTGTATACTACCTACTGTATACTACCCGCTGTATACTACCCACTGTATACTACCTACTGTATACTACCCACTGTATACTACCTACTGTATACTACCTGCTGTATACTACCCGCTGTATACTACCCACTGTATACTACCTACTGTATACTACCTACTGTATACTACCTACTGTATACTACCCGCTGTATACTACCCGCTGTATACTACCCACTGTATACTACCTACTGTATACTACCTACTGTATACTACCTGCTGTATACTACCTGCTGTATACTACCCGCTGTATACTACCCACTGTATACTACCTACTGTATACTACCCACTGTATACTACCTACTGTATACTACCTGCTGTATACTACCCGCTGTATACTACCCACTGTATACTACCTACTGTATACTACCCACTGTATACTACCTACTGTATACTACCCGCTGTATACTACCCGCTGTATACTACCCGCTGTATACTACCCGCTGTGTACTACCTGCTGTATACTACCTACTGTATACTACCTACTGTATACTACCTACTGTATACTACCTGCTGTATACTACCCGCTGTATACTACCCACTGTATACTACCTACTGTATACTACCTACTGTATACTACCTACTGTATACTACCCGCTGTATACTACCCGCTGTATACTACCCGCTGTATACTACCCACTGTATACTACCTACTGTATACTACCTACTGTATACTACCTACTGTATACTACCTACTGTATACTACCTGCTGTATACTACCCGCTGTATACTACCCGCTGTATACTACCTACTGTATACTACCTGCTGTATACTACCTGCTGTATACTACCTGCTGTATACTACCTGCTGTATACTACCTGCTGTATACTACCTGCTGTATACTACCTGCTGTATACTACCTGCTGTATACTACCTGCTGTATACTACCCGCTGTATACTACCCGCTGTATACTACCCACTGTATACTACCTACTGTATACTACCTACTGTATACTACCTACTGTATACTACCTACTGTATACTACCTACTGTATACTACCTACTGTATACAACCTACTGTATACTACCTACTGTATACTACCTACTGTATACTACCCGCTGTATACTACCCACTGTATACTACCTACTGTATACAACCTACTGTATACTACCTACTGTATACTACCTATTGTATACTACCCACTGTATACTACCCACTGTATACTACCCACTGTATACTACCTACTGTATACTACCCACTGTATACTACCTACTGTATACTACCTACTGTATACTACCCGCTGTATACTACCTGCTGTATACTACCCGCTTTATACTACCTACTGTATACTACCTACTGTATACTACCCGCTGTATACTACCCGCTGTATACTACCCACTGTATACTACCTACTGTATACTACCCGCTGTATACTACCCACTGTATACTACCTACTGTATACTACCTGCTGTATACTACCCGCTGTATACTACCTACTGTATACTACCTACTGTATACTACCCGCTGTATACTACCTACTGTATACTACCTACTGTATACTACCTACTGTATACTACCTACTGTATACTACCCACTGTATACTACCCGCTGTATACTACCCACTGTATACAACCTACTGTATACTACCTAATGTATACTACCTACTGTATACTACCTACTGTATACTACCTACTGTATACTACCCGCTGTATACTACCCGCTGTATACTACCCGCTGTATACTACCCACTGTATACTACCTACTGTATACTACCTACTGTATACTACCTACTGTATACTACTTACTTCATGACGTTTTCTCTGTAGTGCACCATTTTAGGTTATTTACTAATTTGCTGCTTTGGTCAGTAAGAAAAAATGGTAAAAGTTTTTGATGAAGTATAATTGGTAAAATCACATACAGGTTGGGTTGGGTATGTGTACATGGGTTGGGTATATGTACATAGGTTGGGTATATGTACATAGGTTGGGTATATGTACATAGGTTGGGTATATGTACATAGGTTGGGTATGTGTACATGGGTTGGGTATATGTACATAGGTTGGGTATATGTACATGGGTTGGGTATATGTACATAGGTTGGGTATGTGTACATAGGTTGGGTATATGTACATAGGTTGGGTATATGTACATGGGTTGGGTATATGTACATGGGTTGGGTATATGTACATAGGTTGGGTATGTGTACATAGGTTGGGTATATGTACATAGGTTGGGTATATGTACATGGGTTGGGTATGTGTACATGGGTTGGGTATATGTACATGGGTTGGGTATATGTACATAGGTTGGGTATATGTACATAGGTTGGGTATATGTACATAGGTTGGGTATGTGTACATGGGTTGGGTATATGTACATAGGTTGGGTATATGTACATGGGTTGGGTATATGTATATGGGTTGGGTATATGTACATGGGTTGGGTATATGTACATGGGTTGGGTATATGTACATGGGTTGGGTATATGTACATGGGTTGGGTATATGTACATGGGTTGGGTATATGTACATGGGTTGGGTATATGTACATGGGTTGGGTATATGTACATGGGTTGGGTATATGTACATGGGTTGGGTATATGTACATAGGTTGGGTATATGTACATGGGTTGGGTATATGTACATGGGTTGGGTATATGTACATGGGTTGGGTATATGTACATGGGTTGGGTATATGTACATAGGTTGGGTATGTGTACATGGGTTGGGTATGGGTTTTTATGGCTCAATTTCTATCACTGAAAACTAAGTTGTTTTACCACATGACTGAAATCTCGCCTTCTGAAAATAAACGGCTCGACGTTAAAGCAAACAACAATACTCTAACAAAAATTCCTGTGACATCATCAAAATGTTTTTCTCTGGTAAATGATAGTAGAAATCATGAAAGGTTTGTCCGGAATGGAAATGAACAATTGCATTGAGTGCGAGACTGCTCTAAATATCACTCGCTACATCTACAGACACGATCAACCCATCTGTGTGAGATGCTACAACAACCACTATGCTGAAAAGTACGTCAAACTACTTTATTATTGCATATTTCCATTAATAATCTGCCCATTTCTCTCAGCAGCAGCAGTGTTGAGCGCTCGCCATTGTTTTGTGCTGCAGTCTTTCAGGAGTAACCCAAATAACTGGCACCATAATCAAGGGGCTAGTGGGAGTGGCGCTCCAAACCCGTTGCCACCGGTAGCGAAATACTCTTTCAAAGAAATCAGCGCATGTCTTACTAGCTTGACTTCATATGCATGTGATATAGGCAGTTCATTCAAGCTAGGGACCACTTCATCTAATGCCCATATCCATAGGGACCACTTCATCCAATGCCCATATCCATAGGGACCACTTCATCTAATGCCCATATCCATAGGGACCACTTCATCTAATGCCCATATCCATAGGGACCACTTCATCTAATGCCCATATCCATAGGGACCACTTCATCTAATGCCCATATCCATCAAGGCAAAATACTTTTCAACTGCCCCTTTTTTAGAATGCTGAGGTGCAACATGGAGTAGCCTTCATTAAACTATATATACCCACCACATGACCCGTTATATACCCATCATATAACTATATATACCCACCACATGTCATGTTATATACCCATCATATAACTATATATACCCACCACATGATTGTTATATACCCATCATATAACTATATATACCCACCACATATCATGTTATATACCCATCATATAACTATATATACCCACCACATGTCATGTTATATACCCACCATATAACTATATATACCCACCACATGTCATGTTATATACCCATCATATAACTATATATACCCACCACATGACATGTTATATACCCATCATATAACTATATATACCCACCACATGACATGTTATATACCCATCATATAACTATATATACCCACCACATGACATGTTATATACCCATCATATAACTATATATACCCACCACATGTCATGTTATATACCCATCATATAACTATATATACCCACCACATGACATGTTATATACCCATCATATAACTATATATACCCACAACATGACATGTTATATACCCATCATATAACTATATATACCCACCACATGTCATGTTATATACCCATCATATAACTATATATACCCACCACATGTCATGTTATATACCCATCATATAACTATATATACCCACCACATGACATGTTATATACCCATCATATAACTATATATACCCACAACATGACATGTTATATACCCATCATATAACTATATATATCCACCACATGTCATGTTATATACCCATCATATAACTATATATACCCACAACATGACATGTTATATACCCATCATATAACTATATATACCCACAACATGACATGTTATATACCCATCATATAACTATATATACCCACCACATGACATGTTATATACCCATCATATAACTATATATATCCACCACATGTCATGTTATATACCCATCATATAACTATATATACCCACCACATGTCATGTTATATACCCATCATATAACTATATATACCCACCACATGACATGTTATATACCCATCATATAACTATATATACCCACCACATGACCTGTTATATATTAGTTGCCATGTAGCTCATAATTTATCTACCATATAACCTGTTAGACACCTACAATATAAACTGATATATACCTGTAATATATAATATGAACTATTGTATACCAAATATATAACCTGTTATATACCTAATGTATAAAATGTTAGATACTTACCCTATAACCTGTTATATGCCTAGCATATAACAGGTTATATGCCTAGCATATGATATGTTATATGCCTACCCTATAACCTGTTATATGCCTAGCATATGATATGTTATATGCCTAGCATATGATATGTTATATGCCTAGCATATGATATGTTATATGCCTACCCTATAACCTGTTATATGCCTAGCATATGATATGTTATATGCCTAGCATATGATATGTTATATGCCTAGCATATGATATGTTATATGCCTATCCTATAACCTGTTATATGCCTAGCATATGATATGTTATATGCCTAGCATATGATATGTTATATGCCTACCCTATAACCTGTTATATGCCTAGCATATGATATGTTATATGCCTAGCATATGATATGTTATATGCCTACCCTATAACCTGTTATATGCCTAGCATATGATATGTTATATGCCTACCCTATAACCTGTTATATGCCTAGCATATGATATGTTATATGCCTACCCTATAACCTGTTATATGCCTAGCATATGATATGTTATATGCCTAGCATATGATATGTTATATGCCTACCTGTTGTGGTAGATTTTGGTAGAACCTATTTGGCCCCAGTGTATTGTGAGAGGAAGAACAATTTACAAAATGAATTTAGGCCTAAGTATCAACATACACACACTTAAACATATTAGTTATAAAGGAAGCTAAGGGGAAGCAACTCTAACAATGCTAGTTACAGTTTGCTGACAATAATTTTGGAAACTTGGAAATTTTGGGAATCCAAGTGAATTTTAGGAACATACGATGACATGTGGTGCAACTTTTAGCCGATAAAAACAGGATTCAAAAAACATCTTGAAGTAAAATTACGCCGATTCTCTAACAAGACCGAAATCGGGCCCAGTTAGTAGTCTGAAAATGGACCAAAAACAGACCCAGTTGATAGTCTGCAGGTAGACCGAAATCAGGTCCGGTAGATAGCTGAAGGACCGAAAACAGGCCCGGCTGATATTCCCAACTCTTATTATGATTTAACTTGCCGAGTAATTAATCGCCACCTCTAGTAGCAGTAATTTAGGCAGAGATTTACTTAGCAACAAACTAATAGTCACTGTAACTTGCAGTGTCAATAGATTTGCCCGGCTAAACTAGTATTAGTGCAGTGACTACTGTGATACATAGATTTTATAACTGCCACGTAGTAGAGTGAGTGCAGAGGCTTACAGTTAGATTGGAGAGAAGCAGAATTGTTTAAAGTATGAGCACAACTTTATTCACTGCCAACTTTGGCGCAAATAAAAATAATTCAAGCTTATATAGTAGTAGTACTCAAAATTATGTCTCTGATTGGACAAGATTTTAATAGGTCAACTACCTACGTTTTTACACAACCTCTGACAGTAAATACTTGCACCAGAACTAATTAAACAATACTTATAATAATTTTTAAACATCCACAACACAACTTAATTGTACCTTCTAATAATAATAATAAAATAATATTTGATAGAAAATAACTACAACGATGGACTATGATACAACAATGCAAAGAGTAGACAACGATGGACTATGATACAACAATGCAAAGAGTAGACAACGATGGACTATGATACAACAATGCAAAGAGTAGACAACGATGGACTATGATACAACAATGCAAAGAGTAGACAACGATGGACTATGATACAACAATGCAAAGAGTAGACAACGATGGACTATGATACAAGAATGGACTATGATACAACAATGCAAAGAGTAGACATTAGACATTCTATACAGCGCTCGCTATTGATGACTTAGTTTACCAGTCCGTTCGCTTTGATGCTATATAACTTCTGACACAACTTAGCAGCATCATTACCGAGCGACTACCACTAGCAGCAACATGTTCTTGCTACGAGTGCAGCTTTTCACTCAGAGCTCTCCACGAGCTGGCAAAGCGTGAGCGAGTCCACCGAAGGAGAGGTCGTTGTATAGCCTGCGATGTCCACTTCACTTCTAAAGAGAGGGAGGCTGAGCATAAGTGCCCCTTCCACAACGGCCCTTTTCAGGTCCTCTAACCATTACTAAAGAGTTGAATTGTTCTAGTCCCTGGTATGTATCAACATTCCAGCGCAGATTTACTTTAATATATAAGGGGCAGCTATGCTGTATTGAAAAAACAGTTACACTTCGGAGAGAAACGGTGAAAGAACCCTTGTTGGGACAGGACTTTCAGGCGACAGGGGTGCAGCTACATCAACAGTTAATTTTTTTTTGAGAGTAGCAGTGAAGGAACCCCATTGGGGCTGGATTTAAAGGAGAAGGAGGTACTGCTGGACTAGATAGTTCAACTCAAGAAAGCAACAAGTGAGGATCTTTTATAAAAGCTGGACTTTCAGGAGAGGAAGGTACTGCTGATTTTTTTGTCTATTGGCTATTTAAGTTTTTCTGTAAGGTGCGCAAGAGGTATTGTGTACATGCGGTAAATGGCAAGAACATAAGGTGTACCTAATAATGCAGTCGGCAGGCCACGTAGGAACCTAAGCCCTCCAATCCAGTATGACTAGTGTGTGGGAGAAAAAAAGGGTATGCACAGCCCTCTGGACCCAAGCAAACTGCGGACCGATCCCAAGAGTCTGTCTGGACAAACGAGCACAGCATATTCCATGGGTGAGACTTCTCTGTTCTCTCACAACCTAGTCCATCACCTACCTGCTTCACCCAAACAAGCAAGCGAGGTCGCAGATCGGAAACGACATGTTTAAAACTTGCTAATCAAAACTCCAAGGCAACGGATATATCACCTAGAGCTCACCTAGAGCTGTACTAGAGCTCACCTAGAGCTCATCTAGAGCTGTAGTAGAGCTGACCTAGAGCTCACCTAGAGCTCACCTAGAGCTGTACTAGAGCTCACCTAGAGCTCATCTAGAGCTGTAGTGGAGCTGACCTAGAGCTCACCTAGAGCTCACCTAAAGCTGTACTAGAGCTCACCTAGAGCTCACCTAGAGCTCACCTAGAGCCCACCCAGAGCTCACCCAGAGCTCACCTAGAGCTCACCCAGAGCTCACCTAGAGCTCACCCAGAGCTCACCTAGAGCTCACCTAGAGCTCACCTAGAGCTCACCTAGAGCTGTACTAGAGCTCACCTACAGCTCACCTAGAGCTCACCTAGAGCTGTACTAGAGCTGACCAAAAAAAATATCACACATGAATACATAAAAATATACTAGTCTGAGTGATGGATACTCACCCCTTGTTTACTCGCTTTACTTATGTGTTCTTGAGGACCTGTAGTGTCCTATCATACCTACCTGTAGTGTCCTATCATACCTACCTGTAGTATCCTACCATACCTACCTGTAGTATCCTATCATACTTACCTGTAGTGTCCTATCATACCTACCTGTAGTATCCTACCATACCTACCTGTAGTGTCCTATCATACCTACCTGTAGTGTCCTATCATACCTACCTGTAGTATCCTATCATACCTACCTGTAGTATCCTACCATACCTACCTGTAGTGTCCTATCATACCTACCTGTAGTGTCCTATCATACCTACCTGTAGTGTCCTATCATACCTACCTGTAGTATCCTATCATACCTACCTGTAGTATCCTACAATACCTACCTGTAGTGTCCTAACATACCTACCTGTAGTATCCTATCATACCTACCTGTAGTGTCCTATCATACCTACCTGTAGTGTCCTATCATACCTACCTGTAGTATCCTCTCATACCTACCTGTAGTATCCTATCATACCTACCTGTAGTGTCCTACAATACCTACCTGTAGTGTCCTAACATACCTACCTGTAGTATCCTCTCATACCTACCTGTAGTATCCTATCATACCTACCTGTAGTATCCTACAATACCTACCTGTAGTGTCCTAACATACCTACCTGTAGTATCCTATCATACCTACCTGTAGTGTCCTATCATACCTACCTGTAGTGTCCTATCATACCTACCTGTAGTATCCTCTCATACCTACCTGTAGTATCCTATCATACCTACCTGTAGTGTCCTATCATACCTACCTGTAGTATCCTATCATACCTACCTGTAGTATCCTACAATACCTACCTGTAGTGTCCTAACATACCTACCTGTAGTATCCTATCATACCTACCTGTAGTGTCCTATCATACCTACCTGTAGTGTCCTATCATACCTACCTGTAGTGTCCTATCATACCTACCTGTAGTATCCTACCATACCTACCTGTAGTATCCTACCATGCCTACCTGTAGTGTCCTATCATACCTACCTGTTGTGTCCTATCATACCTACCTGTAGTGTCCTATCATACCTACCTGTAGTGTCCTATCATACATACCTGTAGTGTCCTACCATACCTACCTGTAGTGTCCTATCATACCTACCTGTAGTGTCCTATCATACCTACCTGTAGTATCCTACCATACCTACCTGTAGTGTCCTATCATACCTACCTGTAGTGTCCTAGCATGCCTACCTGTAGTGTCCTACCATGCCTACATTGTATGCTCTGCTTACTGCTTTTGGGAGATTCCCCCCTGTCCTCTTTTGTTATATACTAATGGATATAAGTTGATTCTTCTGCTATGAGTGGACTACTTCGCACAAGTTATTTAGCTGGTGAGGCTACAACTGTTTCTTTGTTCTCTGATGTAAGAGTGGAAAATTTGCTTCTGCCACCATCAGATTCTGCTACAATATACCTGCCATAAAACCTGTTTTATACCTACCTTATCACACTGTGTATGTACATACCATATAACACTGTGTATGTACATACCATATAACACTGTGTATGTACATACCATATCACACTGTGTATATACATACCATATAATACTGTGTATATACATACCATATAATACTGTGTATGTACATACCATATAATACTGTGTATGTACATACCATATAACACTGTGTATATACATACCATATAACACTGTGTATATACATACCATATAACACTGTGTATATACATACCATATAATACTGTGTATGTACATACCATATAACACTGTGTATGTACATACCATATAACACTGTGTATATACATACCATATAACATGTTATATACCTACGATAGGACGTGTTATATGTTTACCATATGAAAAATTAAATTACATTTACCCATGAAATGTGTTCATACCATCTTATTAACATTGCAGGTGTGAAAAGTGTAATAGAAAAATTACAACTGACTGCAAAGATGTTGCCTATAAGAATAAACATTACCACGAAAAGTGTTTTACCTGTCACAATTGTAATGGTATGTACTTTACCTGTCACAACTGTAACGTATGTACTTTACCTGTCACAATTGTAATGGTATTTACTTTACCTGTCACAACTGTAATGGTATGTACTTTACCGGTCACAACTGTAATGGTATGTACTTTACCTGTCACAATTGTAATGGTATGTACTTTACCTGTCACAACTGTAACGTATGTACTTTACCTGTCACAATTGTAATGGTATGTACTTTACCGGTCACAACTGTAATGGTATGTACTTTACCTGTCACAATTGTAATGGTATGTACTTTACCTGTCACAATTGTAATGGTATGTATTTTACCTGTCACAACTGTAATGGTATGTACTTTACCTGTCACAATTGTAATGGTATGTACTTTACCTGTCACAATTGTAATGGTATGTACTTTACCTGTCACAACTGTAATGGTATGTACTTTTCCTGTCACAATTGTAATGGTATGTACTTTTCCTGTGCTATATATTTAGATGTATTCTATGCTCATATATAAGATATACTGCTGTATTCTGTACTTAAAATTAATATTATTCTTGATTCAGGGTAGAATACGGGGTTATGGTGGTACGGTACCCTCATTCAGGGTAGAGTACGGGGTTATGGCGGTACGGTACCCTCATTCAGGGTAGAGTACGGGGTTATGGCGGTACGGTACCCTCATTCAGGGTACAGTACGGGGTTACGGCGGTACGGTACCCTCATTCAGGGTAGAGTACGGGGTTATGGCGGTACGGTACCCTCATTCAGGGTACAGTACGGGGTTATGGCGGTACGGTACCCTCATTCAGGGTACAGTACGGGGTTATGGCGGTACGGTACCCTCATTCAGGGTAGAGTACGGGGTTATGGCGGTACGGTACCCTCATTCAGGGTACGGTACGGGGTTATGGCGGTACGGTACCCTCATTCAGGGTAGAGTACGGGGTTATGGCGGTACGGTACCCTCATTCAGGTATAATATACGTTCAACTATACTATTGCATATATGATAATTATCAGACATTCAAAAGAAAATAATAGAGCCATTTCCTTTTCCTTGAATGACATTCCGCTGTAGGGCATAAAAAAAACATAACGGAGGGAAGAAAACAAGTTAATCTAGCAAGTTAAATGGGCAATAATAATGTCGGCCTAGCACCTCCAGGAAGTTAAATGGGCAATAATAATGCCGGCCTGGCACCTCCATATGGCAAGTTAAATGGGCAATAATAATGCCGGCCTGGCACCTCCATATGGCAAGTTAAATGGGCAATAATAATGTCGGCCGAGCACCTCCATATGGCTCATAAAACATCTGTGAACTTTCTCAGAGAAACCAACAGCTGTTAAAAAAAGAATCTGGAATCGAGTCAGAATTATTTCTACACAGGCAACGCCCAGTACCAAAGACGAGACTCTACGCTTGTAGATAACAAAATAAGGCCAACACTTGGCCCTTATTGACCAGGCAGATTTCTGCCGACCCATACAACTTCACATGATCGGCCTAGCAACTCTTGATGTTAGATCACCCAAGTGTAGAAAAGTAACATAAATTTGAATGGTGTAAAGGTAGTGTAAAGGTAGTGTAAAGGTAGTGTAAAGGTAGTGTAAAGGTAGTGTAAAGGTAGTGTAAGGGTAGTGTAAAGGTAGTGTAAAGGTAGTGTAAAGGTAGTGTAAAGGTAGTGTACAGGTAGTGTAAAGGTAGTGTAAAGGTAGTGTACAGGTAGTGTAAAGGTAGTGTACAGGTAGTGTAAAGGTAGTGTAAAGGTAGTGTACAAGGAAAGACCGGAAATAATAGAAGCAAGGTACTCCAGCTAAACTTCCCAAATGAACACAAATATCCTCCTTGGTTGGAAGAAGCAGCCAAGTAGCCTCCTTGGTTGGTAGAAGCAGCCAAGTAGCCTCCTTGGTTGGTAGAAGCAGCCAAGTAGCCTCCTTGGTTAGTAGAAGCAGCCAAGCCTCCTTGGTTGGTAGAAGCAGCCAAGCCTCCTTGGTTGGTAGAAGCAGCCAAGCCTCCTTGGTTGGTAGAAGCAGCCAAGTAGCCTCCTTGGTTGGTAGAAGCAGCCAAGTAGCCTCCTTGGTTGGTAGAAGCAGCCAAGTAGCCTCCTTGGTTGGTAGAAGCAGCCAAGTAGCCTCCTTGGTTGGTAGAAGCAGCCAAGTAGCCTCCTTGGTTGGTAGAAGCAGCCAAGTAGCCTCCTTGGTTGGTAGAAGCAGCCAAGTACAAGGGATAAAGTGGGTGGAGACAAAGAAGCAGCCAAGCACAGGGGATAAAGTGGGTGGAGACAAAGAAGCAGCCAAGCACAAGGGATAAAGTGGGTGGAGACAAAGAAGCAGCCAAGCACAAGGGATAAAGTGGGTGGAGACAAAGAAGCAGCCAAGCACAAGGGATAAAGTGGGTGGAGACAAAGAAGCAGCCAAGCACAAGGGATAAAGTGGGTGGAGACAAAGAAGCAGCCAAGCACAAGGGATAAAGTGGGTGGAGACAAAGAAGCAGCCAAGCACAAGGGATAAAGTGGGTGGAGACAAAGAAGCAGCCAAGCACAAGGGATAAAGTGGGTGGAGACAAAGAAGCAGCCAAGCACAAGGGATAAAGTGGGTGGAGACAAAGAAGCAGCCAAGCACAAGGGATAAAATGGGTGGAGACAAAGAAGCAGCCAAGCACAAGGGATAAAGTGGGTGGAGACAAAGAAGCAGCCAAGCACAGGGGATAAAGTGGGTGGAGACAAAGAAGCAGCCAAGCACAAGGGATAAAGTGGGTGGAGACAAAGAAGCAGCCAAGCACAAGGGATAAAGTTCAATGGCCACTGAGGGCTTATCAATTCTGATTAACAAACAAAAATGAAATGTTGCCCCGGTCTTCAGCAATTCTGGTGGATAGCTTTTTTATTTGGGTGCATTTTTCTTTTCTGAACGCATAAAAAGCTCTACAGTACAGCAGAGTTGTGCAGTTTGTTATACCATAGTATATAGAGAACAAAGATGACACCATTTGAAATTCTTTCTCCAAGGGAGGTTTTCAAGATCAACTTGCATCAATGAACAATAGAAAAAGCCCTGTCCCAGAGATGGTAGCACTAAGGCTAGAGGCAGCCAAGTGTATGCTTGAGGCGACAAGGAAAAATAAAAGTTCAGGAAAAATACAACTTGAACGAAAAAACAATGTTCACTTGGATTCTTCTGGCAGTGGGTTTATGCAGTGGATTAGATAAAAACGAACGCAGTCATGTCTTTACTTGATGGTCAGCAGACACATAACTGAGAGGAGGCTCTCTTTTGTAGATGGTTGCTTTGTAGGTGATTTGCCATTTTAGGTACAAACTTCACTGGCTTTAACCAATTTTTGTGTCAGCAGCTCAACCACTTAGCATAGTTTCTACCAACCTGGTAGAGTTTACCGCTGGCACAATATTGGCCTGGTTAATCTTTAATTAATTTTGAACTCTCAAATATAAAAAGTCTTGGATGTCAAAACACAAATCCTATGGCAACAGAGATGCTGGAGCAGTTGACACAAGCCATGCAAGGTGCAGCATAAGCTCCTCTATTGACCCTGCCTGCCCTGAACATCTTTAAAACCCCAGGGTGAGAAGCCAGCAAAGGTGTGGAGTATTTCAATTTGTTGGTTTACATAAACAGGAGAGCTGATGATTGGGGAGAGCAGGCTGCTCTTTTGTGTTTAGGGCATGCACTGGGAAAAAGCGATCGGAAATCTCACAGGCAAGACCATGTGTAAGAATGTCCATTAATCAACAAGCGAATTTTGAAATGTTACGTTAAGAAACACAAGCTAGGTTTATCAACCTCAGGTGCTCGTATAAAACGGCATCTGAGGTCAACGCTAATGATTGGTGCACATTACTTATGGTGGGTGACCTTGCCCTTAGGAAAATTGAACAAATGGACGAGGACTACTTTGTAGCACTCCGAATACTACTTACCTACAGCAAAATTTGCTCATCATATGACCACACACTCTTGAGGTGGCAATCAAAACTGATAGGAAATGTTTACCAATTAAAACACCCATAAAAAGACCAACTAGAAATGGGGGCATGGATAGAGAGGAGTTTGATAAATACTCCCTTGCTCCGCCCCTAGCAATTCTGTGTAGCAAGAAAAGTGCTAACTGGGCAAAAAAGACAGCACATCCTAGTTCTAATACCCTCCCAGTGGGGTTAACAGAATTAGAGTAGCATTTCTGGCCTTGTGTACAACACATATGAAATTATCGAAATGGACTGTATATATAACAGACTGATGCGGCCCGGCAAAGGTGCTAAGGACACAGGCTTGAGAATTAAATCAATAAACGGTATCATATTAGGAGCAGAGCTCTGAAGGATTTTTAATGAACGATATAATTCTCCTGGTCCCAGGTGCTTTTTTTGTGATCACCAGGTGGTTACATTCCTGTTTTTAGATTTTTAATTTTATGGATTGTTCAAGGACAATCGAGTTCTTGTGATTTTCATAGGTCCTTTTTTGGGCACCGGGTTAATTGTTAGATTTATTTTTAGGTTTGTACTGTAGTTTTGATTATTGTTTAAACACTAACATATTGTAGTAGTTTTGCTCCTTCAACTACTGACACAACGGTATCACTCCGAACCTGCTTTCACTATTTCGGGGTCCACTCCGAAATTGACGTTGCCAACCTCACGGGGTCCTCGACCCAGACACAGAATAACCGAATTTCTACGAATAATACTTTATTTACACAAATCCATTTAGCAATACAAGGTAAGGCGCTTAACAAGATCCTCAAGACTTCTGCTTCTAAAGCAGCACAAGAACTCCTTTTATAGGAGAAAAGAGGAAAGTTCACCCCCTTATTAGGATGAACCAATCACATAATGCAATAAGAATGATACATCAATCAAAAAAAGTAATACAACTTTGGTAAACAAGGTAATCCAATAACAGCAGTGAGCACATGGCAAGCTATGCTGGGCCACTTTTCCTGCTGTTTCCTTGGCTTGAAACTTTTCCAGTCCTTAGTAGGGCATCTTTCTCTTTAGTCTGTCTTCTACGCTATGGTACTCCGCTCATTCACTTTCTGAGGTGGGTATCCAGTCCTATGGGCCTCAGGCTAACTCAACCAACTTCTTTGGATACTGGCCCGGGGTAGCTGACCCGGGGTAACCCGGGGTAGGTTATATATGTTATATAGCGTCGATACAGGGTCTATACAGTGTCAGGGTTATTGGTAATCAACTATAGGGGAATTTGTACAGATGCGGAGGGGAAAGGCTCAGGGGTTTCTCTAGCCTGCTGGTTGACGGGGCAAGGGGTGAGGGGGGTGGTGTCTTGGGGGGGGGGGGGGGGTACACTTATCACGCGAATCTCTCATAATATGTTGGTATAGATTGGTGTGATAATTTAGATTGAATAAGTGTTAGCATTGAGTGTAAAAAGGACACTTGTTTCATGAATCCGTAATTTTTTTCTGGTTCCGAATACAGTATTTTGTATAGGAAGAGCTTTATTTTATTATAAAACTATCGATAGGCAAGATGTCGGAAGATGTGGAGATGAGAATGATAAAAGCAAAAATGTAGATAATGTTGTGATAACTTTGAAAAGGAAAAGCAATAATAGTTTCGCTAATCTGGATGTTGGTCATTGGTTCTTCTAATTGTGCAGGCATTACTCAGTTAAGTGTTTATGAAAGCGCTATCTAAGAAATACAAGAGGTAGAGAATGCTCACAATCGAATCATTAATGAAACAATAATTTAATTAAAAACACCTAGATCATTATGGACTTTGTTACTGAACTCTTTGACGCGAGATTACTGTTGCCGTACACAGCGATGATAGTAGGACCAATACGACCTGAAAAGATGCATGTGATTCTATGAATGATTGCAGCTAGTCAGACAGCAGCTTTTCCTCCACTCTTAGCACTACATGAAGTATGAGTCGTAGTTGCTGTAATTGTGATGTTTGCTGGGACTTCAGTTAGAGGTGAAGATGTAGTTGGAGTCATTGGAGGATTTCTATATCTTCTGAGATATTCTAAGGTTTCACCGGTTTTGCACTGGAAATAGTACTTACCAACTTTGCTAAGACAATTAGGATATACTAATAGGATTTGTCATGCATGTTAAACCGTAAAACTGGCTCTTCAAAAGTCAGTTTAAATATGGGATACTAGACGAACGCTTGCGTAATCGAAAACTCCTTTACGTCAATTAGCTGTTGGTGGAGATAAACTGAATAGAAATTGCGTATTTGTTTTCATTGGGATGCAGTTGGTAAGGGATTTCTATAATTTTTGAGATATTTTGTAGATCTATTGGTTTTGCAGATGAATTGGTAATCATGCATTGTTTGAGAAGAATTTCTTCAATCTCAAATGTGTGTATTTCAAAGTTTGATTTTAAAGTCATATTACTATTCGAACACCTCGAGTGCAAGAATTCCTCTTGCACAACCTGAAGGTGTTGGAGATAAAATGGACGGAAGAGTTTCCACTGGAAGAACAAAAAGAGATGACAGCACAACAAATCTGAGTAGATAACTCATTTTTTAGAGAACATTTCTTCTAGTTTGCATTTCAAAAGCCCAAACGCAACTGACTAAAACTGCATTGGTAACGCTTTAATATGTTTCGATCATACCTCTGTGTGCTGAACGTTTGGCTCACATCTGTGTTTAAATCCGATCGACCCAAAACACTGATAATAACTTTGTTTTGCATTGTTTTCAGATGTTCAAAACTCAAAAAATGGCAGATTCACGACTTTTACAATGTCGAAATCAGTAATGATCATCTTCGGTTTGACATTAGTTGAACAGGTACATTTGTTTCACGCTAAAATGTAGCTCTTTTTAACCTTTTCCTTTGCAAGAAATTTAGCTGCTTTTGCCATTTTTTTTCTGCGTGAAGAAATTGCAAAATTTACATTTTTTTCCTGCGAAGAAATTGCTGGTTGTAATACAATATTTCACTCGACCAATCCCAATGAATCTAGAGGCAGGTTACTTGGCACAACTGTAGCTATATAAGGGCCATTGTTTTCAGACAGAGCATCCACTCCACTGCCAGGATCTGAAAGAACAACATCTACTGGAACTATTAGGGACTCTTCAGCAATGAGGTAAGACAATGAATAATCGCTTTACACTAATTGACGAACTCAACTAGTTGCTCTGGAGAAAGGTTGTTCTCTTAGAATCTGAGAGAGTTCTTTCTAAGACTGCAAATTCTTTGGGTTTCTGGTAGAAGCCAAATTTTATCAGAGAGGTAACTGGATTATTTTTATTATTATTATTAATTGTAGTTTGGTGGCTCATGCTAGAAAAATACATATTTTATCCGATAACCGTAGTATACTCACTCTTTTATTTAATCTTCATAAGTTCGCTTTTTACCATCTGAATTTTATAAATTTCTAACTGTCTTATTTTCCTTACTTTAGATCAATTTCTCACTTATCACAAGGATTAACAACACTACTACTTATCCAAAAGAACTTTCATCGTTTGATTCGTTGCCCAATCAAAAGGAAAAGTCTGCCTAAAAATCCTATGTCAGCTTAGTCGATAAAGAACATCAAGCCGATGTTGAGGAGGTTTCACTGTAGCAAACCGTATGATCTTAGGCTTCCTCTAGAAAACCTTTTTAATCAGTGCTCTGCCATCTTGGTAAAAAAATCCGCTAGTCTGCTAAGCTCTTGCCAACTGGAGCAAAAAACGATGAGTTGGAGTTTTCAAAATCTGAATTGCATTCGATCCCCAACTTTTTTTAGAGATAGCTTCCATTAAACCACCTAATGGAGATTTTTATAAAGATCTTTCCATTATCTACGACACAGTAGAACAGTTTGGTAGTAGATGTACAGCCAGGTATTATCTATTACACAGTAGAACAGTTTGGTAGTAGATGTACAGCCAGGTATTATCTATTACACAGTAGAACAGTTTGGGAGTAGATGTACAGCCAGGTATTATCTATTACACAGTAGAACAGTTTGGGAGTAGATGTACAGCCAGGTATTATCTACGACGCAGTAGAACAGTTTGGTAGTAGATGTACAGCCAGGTATTATCTACGACACAGTAGAACAGTTTGGTAGATGTACAGCCAGGTATCATCTACGACACAGTAGAACAGTTTGGGAGTAGAACAGTTTGGTAGTAGATGTACAGCCAGGTATTATCTACGACACAGTAGAACAGTTTGGGAGTAGAACAGTTTGGTAGTAGATGTACAGCCAGGTATTATCTACGACACAATAGAACAGTTTGGGAGTAGATGTACAGCCAGGTATTATCTATGACACAGTAGAACAGTTTGGTAGTAGATGTACAGCCAGGTATTATCTACAACACAGTAGAACAGTTTGGTAGTAGATGTACAGCCAGGTATTATCTACGACACAGTAGAACAGTTTGGTAGTAGATGTACAGCCAGGTATTATCTACAACACAGTAGAACAGTTTGGTAGTAGATGTACAGCCAGGTATTATCTATGACACAGTAGAACAGTTTGGTAGTAGATGTACAGCCAGGTATTATCTACAACACAGTAGAACAGTTTGGTAGTAGATGTACAGCCAGGTATTATCTACGACACAGTAGAACAGTTTGGGAGTAGAACAGTTTGGTAGTAGATGTACAGCCAGGTATTATCTACGACACAGTAGAACAGTTTGGTAGATGTACAGCCAGGTATTATCTACGACACAGTAGAACAGTTTGGTAGATGTACAGCCAGGTATCATCTACGACGCAGTAGAACAGTTTGGTAGATGTACAGCCAGGTATTATCTACGACACAGTAGAACAGTTTGGTAGTAGATGTACAGCCAGGTATTATCTATGACGCAGTAGAACAGTTTGGTAGATGTACAGCCAGGTATTATCTATGACACAGTAGAACAGTTTGGTAGATGTACAGCCAGGTATTATCTATGACACAGTAGAACAGTTTGGTAGTAGATGTACAGCCAGGTATTATCTACGACACAGTAGAACAGTTTGGTAGTAGATGTACAGCCAGGTATTATCTACGACGCAGTAGAACAGTTTGGGAGTAGAACAGTTTGGTAGTAGATGTACAGCCAGGTCACTCGTGAATAAGAAGCAAACTCCAATATTAGTACCAATGCCCCTCGATATTCCGAAGCTGGCCCCTCGATATTCCGAAGCTGGCCCCTCGATATTCCGAAGCTGGCACCTCGATATTTCGAAGCTGGCTGTCTTTACAGGATTAGATGATGAACAACAACCAGTCCTTTATCCAATCAATACTCCTGATGATATAATGTTAGAAAACATGGAAAAGCTAACTCGGTCATTAAGGAGTAAAACCTCTGACCATTTGCTAATGGTGTTTCGTGTTGCAAGTCTCAGTCAATTTTTCGCCGGGAGTATAATCTGTTTTGAGAATCCAATGATTGTACCTCATTTGCCGATAACAAATTGTGGTATATTTGGGTACTTGTCCCGATGCTCTTAAGGGCGGACCCTGCGTGCGCAGGTGGGTCAAGGTCGAGACCGCTGGGTAGAAAATTGATCATTACCGCTGTGGCTTTTGCACTGTCAAAGTCGTGTTTTGAGCTAGCTTGCGAATAATATTTACTCTTTCTTGTGAAATACCCTCTTGTAGTCTTGCGTTTGGAACAAGATGTGTGGTTCGTTGGGCAAACCGTAGGTGGTGTTGGCTGCAACTAAGGGGTGGTAGGAGGTTGCAGGGCAGCTTGGAGCTGCGTTATCAAGCAGCGTGGAGCTGCGTTACTATTATTTATTACGTCTCTATACGTAGATACTGTTAGTAAGCATCCATTATCCGTAACTTAACTTAACACAAATGATCAAACAATGAAAAATGCCTTGTTGGTGATCTACAGATGTTTGCAAGAAAACGAAGTGATGATAGAATAGAAAATGCTGTGGATGTGAAAAGTCTCAAATGAGAGTTATCCATTTAGGAAATCGATAAATCAACGCATTCGGACATATTTGACAAGAAACAACCGCATTCACACCATTGGAGGCGTTGCATTGACACCATTGGAGGCGTTGCATTGACACCATTGGAGGCGTTGCATTGACACCATTGGAGGCATGGCATTGACACCATTGGAGGCGTGGCATTGACACCATTGGAGGCGTTGCATTGACACCATTGGAGGCGTGGCATTGACACCATTGGAGGCGTTGCATTGACACCATTGGAGGCGTGGCATTGACACCATTGGAGGCGTGACATTGACACCATTGGAGGCGTGGCATTGACACCATTGGATGCGTGGCATTGACACCATTGGATGCGTGGCATTGACACCATTGGAGGCGTGGCTTTGACATCATTGGAGGCGTGGCATTGACACCATTGGAGGCGTTGCATTGACACCATTGGAGGCATTGCATTGACACCATTGGAGGCGTTGCATTGACACCATTGGAGGCGTGGCATTGACACCATTGGAGGCGTGGCATTGACACCATTGGAGGCGTTGCATTGGCATTATTGGAGGTGTTGAAAGAAGTTATGACTATGTCTAACAAACCTAAAAGTTGAGAGGATATGAAATACTTTATGCGGAGAAAATCGCCGAAGACTGCTGTCTAATGCTTACACCGGATTCGAACATGTTTAAACAGACGGCACAGTATGATAGTTTGATCTCAGGAGATGAGATTACACTGAGTATGCATAAGAGTCAGCAAGTTGAAAATAATCATAGTAACTCGATGAGTAATTTAATGTTTTTTTGTTAAGTTAGTGTATAACTTCCATTGGTTGTAATATCTAAGTTACAAGTGTTTTTTCTGTATCAGATTAGAAACATCTTCATTTAAAATTGATAGATTAATAAACATTTATATTCCATTGCTTATCTATCTAAACAATATCATAATAAACAACTAGTGTTTTCATATAATCAATACTTACCTATTTTACGTTTTATTTAATATCATATATATATATATCATATATTATACGCTTCACCTACTATACACGCTACTATCAATTATATATCTTATTACTATCACGAACAACTATTATCTATTATAGACATTATTGCTATTATGGATGTTATCGATTTTATCTATTATACACGCTAATATCTATTATAACATTTTTAATCGACAATAAATCTTCCAATTCAAATCGTGATATAAACATAACATTTAACTCGGTAAACAAAAAACCACTTGGGTTTCTCCAACAATACATACCACTCAAAAACCACCCAATCAACATGCGCTTAAAAACACTCATAAAAAATCCCACTGTGCTTAAGATCAATCAAAATCCATATAAATACTCAAAGTTAAATATACATGGACATCAAACTTCATAACAATCTACAAAACCGGGAATCTAAACTCCTAGCATATAAAAGTCTATGTTGTAAGAATTAAAAAAGGATCAGACAAGTCTGCAAAATATCAACTACGATTAGCTCATCGAATTACTAAACCAATATATGACAAATCTGACAATAATCAACATGGTGTGTTGGCAGGTCTGCTTTTTACTTGAGATCTACTCCTGCTATACTTTTGTACCACAACAGTATAGTAACGTTATATAATCACGTAATTGACAGCCATCTCTACGACAGCACTGCTCAGTCAAAGTTACTCTCAGTCACAAACGTTGAACCTTTATCATCCAACAGCAAACTAATCAGCAAAATAATCTAAATGTGGTGATGTGAAATATGAAACGTCAATTGTAAAATATACATTGGAATTGAATTTATGAGTAAAGACATTAATATGTTAGAGAATGACGGGAAATAATTAATTCTCAATGAGAGTTGAATTTTGTTACTTGGTTTTTAGAACCACACACTCAGCCCAGCAAGTTTTTCAATGATAGTACTCAATGAACAATTCTCAAGCGTTGCTAATTTACGTCCTTCATGAATAAAAACACATTTGTGAAGAAGGATATTTCTGTACCAGTCATTGACCCCAGACCCTGTTAACAGCAGTTCACACTGCTAACCACTGAGCCATCAAGCTAAGGTGCACATACGAAGCTGTTAATAAAAAGCAGCTTGCTTGATTTATGTGAAGGAGAATACTTTGGTGTTTTCACTTTGTGAATACTGTTTAAAAAGTTTCAAGTTTTTGTCCCGTTTATTCCTTTAGCCATCCTATCACCATTTCTGATAATATTTAGACTGACAAAGGTTTTCCTTTTAAGTAACTGTTACCAGAGAAATTTTGGCTGAGGTTCTCAAGTTATATTCAGTGCCCTACATCTAGTCGTTGCAGCCCTACATCTAGTCATTGCAGGCCTACATCTAGTCGTTGCTGCGGACCCGTTGCTGCCCTACATCTAGTCGTTGCAGCCCTACATCTAGTCGTTGCAGTCCTACATCTAGTCGTTGCAGCCCTACATCTAGTCCTTGCAGCCCTACATCTAGTCGTTGCTGCCCTACATCTAGCCATTGCAGCCCTACATCTAGTCGTTGCAGTCCTACATCTAGTCGTTGCAGCCCTACATCTAGTCGTTGCAGCCCTACATCTAGTCGTTGCAGGCCTACATCTAGTCGTTGCTGCCCTACATCTAGCCATTGCAGCCCTACATCTAGTCGTTGCAGTCCTACATCTAGTCGTTGCAGCCCTACATCTAGTCGTTGCAGCCCTACCTCTAGTCGTTGCAGCCCTACGTCTAGTCGTTGCAGGCCTACATCTAGTCGTTGCAGCCCTACGTCTAGTCCTTGCAGCCCTACATCTAGTCGTTGCAGCCCTACATCTAGTCTTTGCAGGCCTACATCTAGTCGTTGCTGCCCTACATCTAGTCGTTGCTGCCCTACATCTAGTCGTTGCAGCCCTACATCTAGTCGTTGCAGCCCTACATCTAGTCGTTGCAGTCCTACATCTAGTCGTTGCAGCCCTACATCTAGTCGTTGCAGCCCTACATCTAGTCGTTGCAGCCCTACGTCTAGTCGTTGCAGGCCTACATCTAGTCGTTGCAGCCCTATGTCTAGTCCTTGCAGCCCTACATCTAGTCGTTGCAGCCCTACATCTAGTCGTTGCAGCCCTACATCTAGTCATTGCAGCCCTACATCTAGTCATTGCAGCCCTGCATCTAGTTGTTGCAGCCCTACATCTAGTCGTTGCAGCCCTACATCCAGTTCTTGCAGCCCTACATCTAGTCCTTGCAGCCCTACATCTAGGCCTTGCAGCCCTACATTTAGTTCTTGCAGCCCTACCTCTAGTCCTTGTAGCCCTACATCTAGTCCTTGCAGCCCTACATCTAGTCATTGCAATCGAAGCATCTAGTCCTTGCAGCCCTACATTGAGTCCTTGCAGCCCTACATCTAGTTCTTGCAGCCCTACATCTAATTCTTGCAGCCCTACATCTAGTCCTTGCAGCCCTACATCTAGTTGTTGCAGCCCTACATCTAGTTCTCGCAGCCCTACATCTAGTCCTTGCAGCCCTACATCTAGTCATTGCAGTCGAAGCATCTAGTCCTTGCAGCCCTACATCGAGTCCTTGCAGCCCTACATCTAGTCCTTGCAGCCCTACATCTAGTCCTTGCAGCCCTACATCTAGGCCTTGCAGCCCTACATCTTAGTTCTTGCAGCCCTACATCTAATTCTTGCAGCCCTACATCTAGTCCTCGCAGCCCTACATCTAGTCGTTGCAGCCCTACATCTAGTTCTCGCAGCCCTACATCTAGTTCTTGCTGCCCTACATCTAGGCCTTGCAGCCCTACATCTAGTTCTTGCAGCCCTACATCTAATTCTTGCAGCCCTACATCTAGTCCTTGTAGCACTACATCTAGTCCTTGCAGCCCTACATCTAGTCCTTGCAGCCCTACATCTAGTCGTTGCAGTCGAAGCATCAAATGGATGTTTCTTCGAAAGGACTGATCAAGCCCATCACTTTTGTGCACAAGTTATGTTTATTGAAGCTGTTGGCCCTGAATAATGGCCATTTTTTGGTTTTAAAGCTTTTTTTTAAAATGGCATAGCTGTGTTGTTGCTCATAAGAGATCCTTATAACCTCAATTTTTGAAAGGACAACAGGACTGGCTGCATGACAAACATTCGCATTTGCTTCTGACTTGTTTTGGCTAACTCCCGAAACCCATTGAGAGCTGTTATCAGTCAATGTTTGAAAGTCGAAAATTGAAAAACTTGAAATAGTTGCATGCGATTGCTTTCAGATCCACATGTTGCTACATTAATGTAAACCTGTATTGCAAATTTTACCTGAATCGACCCACTGGTTCTCAAACGGATAGCTGTTTTGTGCCCAAATTGATCTTTTTTAATCAAAATTTAAGATGCCCACATCAACATTGATTTAAATTTTTTTATCATTAATAGGCATTGAAAGACATACACAACAACGCATCATTGCACAAAGTTCTGTTGATATTCGCTCATCCTTTTTTACATTTTTAGGTCTTATATGCAGTGGTGGACCTCTTTTCATGCTTAAATTACTCTAAATTGGAATGCTCTGTAAGATTACTTTGTCAAAACTATACATCTTCCATACCTGAATTACACAAGGTAAAGAGCTTTGCAGCTCTAACGGTTTTGGAGAAGAAGAACGGACTTGACACAATAAGATTAAAGAAAATAAACTGAAAGTTAAAGCGGGCAGAACAATAACATTTCAGATTCTCAAAAATACTAATAAACAATGATAAAAACCGGTTCAAGCCGGCACAATATTGGCTAAGTATTTAAATTGTCAATATATACCATTTTTAGGAAAGTTGGCAGCATTGAAGTTAATAGGCAAGGAAAATGATGTCTACTGCACAGATTGCTTCAACACCCTTTACTCTACATCTTGTAGCAGATGTGAAAAAGGGTTTTCACATGGTCAGTATTGTTATGTTAATGTTATTTTCAATATGCATGACTGTTATATACACTTTTATGTTCTTGTACTTATTATATACACCGCTTACAAGACTCCATTACAAGACTCCATTACAAGACTCCATAGGTTTATTTGCTACTTATATATTATCATCCTCACATTTACTGCTTATGTCATAATTATATATTAACCGTATCTTATCTTACCATGCTTATATGACTTGTATGTTACCATACTTATATATGACATATCTTACCATACTTATATATTGTAATGAAAATTGCTTAGTGCGGCCATGTAGCTAGATAGTGTGCCCGCTGGTTTGATTTATTAGTAGTGCACACTTGAGTGAGCAGTGGCTTGAGAGCGCTAGCTGGACAAGCACAAGCTTGTTTGGTTGAAAGCACGAGTACCTTATACGGATGAAGCAGACGATCCAGGGACCCTCTCTGAGTCAAGATCAAGTGCTGAGGATTACGAGCTATTGGCTGATGGTTTGACAACATTTATATCTATTTATAATTAATGCTTGAATATTGGTGGCTAGCCAGTTCTCATTCAGCCAGCTTATACATGTTATTTTTATGCTTAGCCAACCTCTTATGATTCATCCTTTCTGTAAAGCCAGTCTATTGTTTAGCCAATCATATGTTACCATTGTCAACTGCTATCCTTTTCTATAAATAGTGAGGCAGTTCGCCCAACGCTCAGAGTTGTTTTAGATTGGCTTAGAGTTAGTCAGAACTAGTTTTAGCTAAGGCTGAGATAGTATCTAGTCTATAAGCGTCAGCGATTGCTTGTAGCGTCTTAGTGTTGGATCTGAGAGAAGTCAAGTTACTGTACGCTTGTAAGGGCTATTTATCCAGCAAGCTTTTGTGTTCTACTAATAAATTATTATTAATCGGAAAAAGTGTATTCGGTGGGGCCGGTTGCCTGTTTCACTATTGTTCGCATACCTTACCAACCAGATCTGTCTGCTATACAGACCTTCTACAACAGAGAGCCTATACTACCATACCGGTAGCGCTTACTGTTCGTATCAACTGCCTTCCACAGAGATCCTACGCTACCAATCTATTTGCACTCTGTATTACTGTGCTGCTATTATCATACAGTACAGGCGACTTTCTAACTATTGTCAGTGAAGGTAATTTCGAGACCCTAACGATATCCTTTACAATATGACTTAAATATAATCATAATTATATATTGTGGTGGATTTTTATGACCACTACATGTGCGCAAGGTCCCCCTGACAACTGCTGAGTGTCGGGCACGCCTAAACTGAGTCTGGCACAGCCAAAAAACAAGTAAGAGAACCGATAGAAGCACTACCGGCCCTGCAGAAGCACTACTGGTCCTGCAGAAGCACTACCGGCCCTGCAGCATTCACTGCCGGCCCTGCAGCATTCACTGCCGGCCCTGCAGCATTCACTGCCGGCACTGCAGCATTCACTGCCGGCCCTGCAGCATTCACTACCGGCCCTGCAGCCTTCACTGCCGGCCCTGCAGCATTCACTGCCAGCCCTGCAGCAGTCACTGTTGGCCCTTCAGCATGCACTACCGGCCTTGCAGTGTCACTACAGACCCTATACCGGGTCGGTGAAGGAAGAAGGGCTATAGCCTGTGGACCCAAAATAGTACAGAAAATCCAGAAGCCCTACTTTGCAGCCTAGCTACCACCGGAAGGACAAAAGACAGGGAACACAAGCCATAACGGCTAGGAACTTAAGCCACCTATTGCACCACCATGATTCAGCATTATTGACTGAGAAGCTCCGCCCCTTACTTCTGGGCACCTTATACACTTAACCCTATCCTAGCCAATACTGCGTTGTGTTAATTATATCTCATCTTTCTATTTGTACAATTACTTCATGTCACTGCTGATTTGTTGCCCCCTTATTTGGGTATATGTTTTCTCCTACTCTGCCTACAAAAGGCAGAGACTGTTCACTAATCTGTGTACTTGTATTGAGATTCTGCTTGTGATTGTACCAAGTAGCATAATACATTGCCGGTTTTATACTACACTGGGTTGTTGTTGTATAATACATTATGATATACTCATTGAGACACTGAGTTGGGCGTTTGAGCCGTGGGCTCTGAATACGGTTGTGGAGTTTGTATACTCCTCCGTTTGGAAGTTGATCTCTGGAGTGAGGTGTTGTTGGTAGATGTTTGATCGGCCCCCCAAAATCCGCTACAATATGAGTTATCTGTTATCATACTTATATATGACTTATATCTTACCACACGTATATATGACTTACATCTTACCATACTGGGTGGATTTTGTTGGTACACATAGCAAACGCAAAGGTCCCTCTGACAACTGTAGAGTGTGGAACAAGCCTTACAACAAGTCTGAAACTACCATAAACTCCTCAGTAGGCAAAAAACAACTCTGCCGACTCTGCAGTTAACCTTGCCAACCCTGCAGTTAACCTTACCAGCCTTACAGTTGACCCTTTCAGCCCTGCAGTTAACCTTACCAGCCTTACAGTCGACCCTGCCATCCCTGCAGACAACCTTACCAGCCTTACAGTCGACCCTGCCAGCCCTGCAGACAACCTTACCAGCCTTACAGTCAACCCTGCCAGCCCTGCAGCCAACCCTGCAATCACTCTGCCGGCTTTGCGATCGACTTGCTGGCTCTGCAGCCAAGCTATATTGGCCCAGCAACAAGATGGCTACCCTGGCCTGAGGACCAAGAGCAGCCTGAATGAATGCTCGAATCCCCCAGATATCTACTCGCACCATCACAAAAACCTGTAACACAAGCCAACGAAGCCCTAGGACTTTCCACAGGAAACATAATGATGCAGTGCTCTACTTGTTTGACTAATTTACTCATAAACTCCGCCTAATACTTTTGGGTGCCTTGTCTATTTATGTGATTGCTTACTATTTATAATCTGCAAATTTATTGTGTATTTATGCTTTACTTTATAGTTATTCTTTTCACGTAAATCTCGGGCAATCAGACTTATCAGTGCCTAACAAGTAGTAAGATAGGAGCAGATCTCTGATCGGTTTTACAAAGACAATGTGGTTCCCATGGTCGCATGTGCCTTGTTGCACCAGGTGCCAGGATAACCTGTAGGGTGCCTTTTTGTGTGCACCAAGTGTTTGAATCCCGTGTTTTTATATCATTATGGATGATGGTTGTGTATGTAATAGCGCGTGGTTTTGAATTTTATAGGTAATAGTCTAAATACAATAATTTATAAAAAAATTATTAATTTGCTATAAAACTAGGCGACATTGATAGGCGAGATTTTGGTGGACGAAGATGTGAAGATGAGAGTGATGAGTGAAAAAGATCGAGTGATGATAGTGGAAGCGAAATTGAAGATAATGTTGTGGCAACTTTGAAATAGAAAGCGATAATCGTTGTGCTAATATTGGTATCAGTAATTGGTTTTTCTACTTTTTGAGGTGTGACGGAGTTTAGTGTGTATGAAAGCGCTATCATAAAATTGGAAAAGACAAAGAATTTTTCCAATTGAACTACAAATAAAATGATAATTGAATGAAAAACATCTAACTTATTATGGAATTCACTGCCTGAGAGTAGTAATAAAAGAGCAGATCTCTGTCATGGAGTCTGTGAAGCTTAAAAGCTTACCGTATGCTCTGAGCTAGTACAAGTTGATAAATTACTTGTGGTCAACTTCCAGCAGCTCCCAAACACGTCCTCTCTCTAGCTATTTGATACCATGTCTACCCGCGCTCGTCAGTTGTCTTCCCCTTCTCCAATTTCCTTTCCAGTACACTCTACACCTTTTCTCCAAGATTATACCAATAATCTTAATGTAACGCTCATCAGTCCAAAAGATGGCGTCACATCTGTGAAGGCCTTTAACTGCCTCAGATACAGTCACATCTGGTATACCGCAATTCCTACCAACAAAGAATCCGTTTCAAATCAACAGCACAAACAAAAAACAAACCAATTATCTATCACCAGTTAATACAACTACAAACAGCATCAAACAAGACATGTTAAAACAGAAATTGAAAATTTAGTAACACAATGAAACAGTAATTTTCTCAATATGAGAAATTATTAGAATACCAGACCAATCCAGGCCAAACACATGGCCTGAGTTTCTAAAACATGAACACAAAGACATGAATTGTTAAAAATTATAAGTTTAGTCTATCTCTGGGCTTGATATTTCTGCCTGATATCGATTGCCGAGTGGTCTGGGGAGATTGCACAGTTGATTTGTTGCATGCTCCTTGATATAGATTTTCACGAGAACTGTCTGCATTATAGCCCACCCTAGATGGCAACCCGGCTGTTTGGTTTGCTTTTGGAGATAAGGTCGCATCACTCATGGCTTTTTGTTTACTCAGTGGCAATGCCGACACAATGCATGAGCTATTGGTTACAGGTGGAGGTGATGTTGGTTTTTCTTGTCCTTGATTTAACAAGACCGGCAACTGTTGCGGTGATTCTGATGCGTCTGTTCGAGCAGAGCCATGTTTTTCTGGATTCTCGCCCACTTGCACAAACTTCCTGTTCCTTCGTAATAAGGCGCCTGAATTGGTTTTCAGAGCTAACTCTCGATCAGAAGCCGCAGTTACTACTGTCGTACAAGGTTTCTTCCCAGGATCAGTCAGGACTACAGGTGTTCCCACCATTATCGATTCTCTTTCATTTACTCTGTGCCTAACATTATAGTTGTGAGCTTGTTTACCCCGATACTCAGCCTCATACGATCTGAGCTTCTTCACATCAACCGGGTTATTAACTAGGTACCCCATTGAATTTATCCCTCGCCCATTCAACAATTGCCCTGGAGAGTATCCATTCTGCAGTGGGCTATCATTGTAACATGATAGCAGCACAGATGTCCATGTTTTTCACTGCCAACTTTTTAAAGGTCTGGCCGCTCTCTCAACTTGCCTATTCACTGGGGATTCCTTGAAGCACTGGTACAATGAATATCCCATTTTTTGTCAACTTGGCAAACTGTTCTGACACAAATTGAGGGCCATTATCAGAAACAATAGTGTTTGGGATTCCTACCAAACAAAGGATTTTGTTTACCTTCTGACACAGAACAGCTGTAATGGATTTCACCGTCCACTACTGGACACAACTACTGCCGGTTGTGCAAGGACTTAACTCCTGCCCTGCAAACCCTGTACAACTTCCTAGCTACCCAGTCAACACTGGCATAACAGGGTAAGCTCTGCTTCAAAGGTCCTGACAGGTATACAAGCCTGCCAGAGACTACTGCAACTCCAAGTCAAGAGAGATGTGTTCACAAATATAAGGGTTATTTTTTTCTGAACTCTCTGGCTCCAACATCACAATTTATAATAAAAGGTGAACATATACAAAACAACAGGCTCACTCAAGCATACATGAATTTAACCAATGATATTGCTAAGATTGTTCATTGTCCAATCCTGTGAATTAGTAGGCGGAGCCTTTTCCTTCTCTAGCAGTGGTCTCTGCTAGCAATAGTTCATGCTTGTCTGAGCTTTTTTCCCATCAGGTAAGAGTAGACAACTGCTATTACTGGTTACAGGGGGTAGCAACTACCAAATTCCCCCACATACTCCGCTTCATTAGTTGCCCTGGCCACTAATTTAATCAATAATAAGAATTTGGTTGTATTTTATCCTTCCCAGGATCAGCATATATATATATTTTTCTTAACATGATACAATGAACCACATTGTGCTGGAAATAATAACTGGAACTGGTGGAACTAGAATAGCTCCCCTCGGAATTCAGCGGCTTTCTTCTTATAATAAGTCACTTCTGTCTTTACCAGCTGGGCTTCTGCTTTCAGGGTCGCGATGGCGTCTGCATCTTTCGCACGGAGCAAAGCCTGGCTCCTCATGCTGGTTAGGATTGTCTCTAGGCGGCTGGCCTCTTGATCGGCCTGTTGGGCCATGTGTTCTCTCCTCTGAAGAAACCCTTGCGATGGGTTCTGGTCAAGCTCTGGCACCTGTTGTATGCTGGTACTTGTAGCTGCTGGCTTCCGTTTAGCTGGGTACTTCTCCCTTCTTTCTGGACTTTCCAGGAGGTGTTGCTCACCCAGCCGCTTCAGCACCTTCCTTTTGTCGCCCACTTCTGGTCTGGTCTGCCTGGTAGAGTCTACCGTCTCATCTGCTCGGTCTCGCTTGCGTGTCTCCCTCTTTTGGCTTGACTCAGACTGGTTCTGCGCAGCCTTCTGCTCGTCCGATGGCCCTACCCGGGTGGGGTAGCAGCGCTGGAACTTTGGCGGGTTCACCCAGCCGGTGAAGTGGCAGAACTCCTCATAATTTTGTTTGTCAACAGCGTAGATGCAGCCGGTCTTTCTGTAATGGTCTTTGTTGGTGACCTCGTCTAGCTTCACCTGGTGCGAGTAGACCGCATCCCTAGACTCGCTGCTGTACTGGCATCTGCAGTAGTAGCGTACGAAGTGCTGCTGGGTATGTACCCTTAGTTGCCTATAGTTCTTAGCGGCATACTGGCATCTTTGGCACTGGAAGCCTACAGCGGCATCCAGCAGGTTTCGCACTCTCTCTTCTGTGTGCGAGCCTATCCACTTCAGCTTCTCCCATTTGGGTGGCATCCGCTTCCCTTCTGCATTGAAACTGGTACACGGCTCGTCATCTACCGTGACTGGGGGAGGGTCTCTGGGTGCCTTTACTGGAGACGCCTTCTCAGGTAGGCCAGGCTGGGTTGCTCTGACAAGCCGCACAGTGAGTTTTGGCCGAGCCTCTACCACAGATCTGCTCTCCTCACCGTCGCCTGAAACAGAAAAGGGTGGATCAATGTGACTCTGCCCACCAATCGTCCCCTTGCTGGGAACCGGCCTTCTCACCAGAGGTGACAGGCAGGGCAGGGTCTGGACAACCCTTAGTATGTCTGGTACTGACAGCTCCTTTGGCATCTGCATGGCTTTATTTCTGCTACATAACTCTGCTATCTGTCCTCGCTTACTTTTTGACACCTTTCCCAGTGTTTCCAACTGGTGCCGGCCTGTCTCTGCTTGCTGCCGGCCCTGTACAGGGGGTAGCCGGCCCGGGGGTGTTGCCAGCAGGCCCGGGGGTGTTGCCAGCCGGTCCGGAGGTGCTGCCAGCCGGCCCGGAGGTGCTGCCAGCCGGCCCAGAGGTGGAGACAGCTGATTCGGTAATGGTGTTTTACTGCTATTATCTGCAACAACCTTTTTTAAACATTGGCTATACAGTACTCTCGCTGGAGGTGTTGGTGAGGCTTTGAAGTTGGCTCTGGCTGCTTCCCCTTTACTAGGGAGAGGAGGAAATTCTGCTTCATTAGTTGGAGTTGGCAATCCACACTGCAACGCTAGAGGATCTCTACAAGAACTGTTGGTCAGCACCCAAGCATTGTACCTACCCTGGTTGTTGGCCAATTATCCTCTGGTTCTGCTCCTTGTACTGCTGTGTTGTCAACCTCCTGCACTGCTGGTCTACTATGCTCCTCAACAGGTAAACTCAGTTCAGCTGTAGGCATAGCCAGTAATTCGTCCTCTTGGCTAGGGTATACTGGCTCAAATCCTGCCAGGTTAGATGTTAGCAGTTCCTCTTCATCTAAGAGGTCTGGCAGCATCCTGTCCATCTGTTTGGCTTGGATGTAACTAGTGACTGTCTGGAGAAATAAAGTGTGACTGTCTACTTCAGCTTCACTGGTGGCAATGAACTGGTGGCAAATCTTAGCTGCATGTTTACATGCCTGACTCACTTCCTGTGAGTCACATTCTGTGAGCAGTTGGTGGAGCCCTACTGGGAGCAAACTGGCTGTTTTGTGTTTTCTTGGAAAAACTGAATCTGCCTGGAGCTTAGGGAGGGTTGATTGAACTGGACTCTGGGCTTCTTTTGAGTCCAAGAATGGGTTGTCTAATTTAAACGGTTCTCCTGTTACTGCTGCCACTGCCGTGGGTGTCTTTTCAACTTTCTTTATTCTGCTAGGAAATGTGTCTTCTTTTATACGGTGGCATATTGGCTGGCCATACCGTATGGGTGGTCCTACATTCCTTCTGGGTCTGCTGCTTACTCCACTACTGGGGGGGTCCCCTTCTGCTGCGGGGGGTGTAGCCAGCAGGGGAGTTGGAGTAAACTCTCTGTTTTCTGCTACTGTGGCTGGAGTTCTTGTCCGATTCGGACGCCGTTCGCAGGGAGGGTCCAGCAGACTGCCTGCTACATTTGGCTGCACTCTTAAATCTTGGTGCTCCACTGCCTGGGGTGTAGGTTCCACTGGTGGGGGGCAACACAGGGGGTAATTCTGGTTCATCCACGGGTACTGGTCTTTTCTGCCTTCTCACTGCACCTCTCATGTTGGGTCTCCTGCGGGGTTCTATAGCAGCTGGGGCCTGTCCCCTAGGGTCGGTGCAACTGCTGTAGGGTTTTAGCCTGCTTCCATTTTGCACGGATGTCTGTCCTTGTCGAGATATGAGGTACGTATGATTGGAATATGCCTCCTCAACCATATACGGCCCAATGAATTTTGGCTGCAACTTTGGGTTTTCGCCCTATCTCCTCCTTCTATTTTCCAGCCAAACTTGATCTCCGGGAGCATACAGGGAAGGCTCCTGCCCATCTTCATCCCTGATTTGACTCTGTTCCTCTCTCAAGGTGTCATGTACTCGTTCCAGGCGTTCCTTGAGAGCCTGAGCGTACTCATGAACTGGCATGTGATCAGTAAGGGGCGGGTGGTAAGCAATTTGGTCTGGGAGTCTCAGCTCTCGACCCAGCATCAGGTAGTTTGCCGTCTCATCTGTCACAGAATGCGGAGTGGCTCTGAAAGCTTGCATGAGCTGTGGCAGCATCAAATCTCATTCCTCTGGTTGTCTTCTCAGCAGCAAGGAGCGTAACGAATCTCCTAACACCCGGTTATTGCGTTCCACCACTCCATTTGCCTGGGGGTGGTAGGGTGTAGTTCTGGTTTTCTCTATGTTCCATAGCGAACATAGTTCTCTCATTAAGCCGGACTCAAACTGCGCCCCTTGATCAGTATGGATCTGCTCCGGTATGCCTAGATAGCAAAACACCCGTTCGTCCAGAGCAACGGCCACTACTGGAGCCGTGGCATCTGGAATTGCCAGGGCATCCTGCCACCTGGTAAAGTGGTCAGTCAGCACCAAAATCCATGCGTTGCCCCTGTCTGTCTCTGGCAGCGGTCCGACCAGGTCCACCGCTAACTTCTGCCAAGGTCTGCCTGCGTACATCCTCTGCCGGCCCGGATTAGGTCTAGTGCCTCCACTTTTAGCTCTTTGACAGACTTCACAGCTGGAAACCAGCCTCCGGACATCAGCTGTCATGCCAGGCCAGTACCAAGTCAACTGGAGGCCTTTAGTGGTTCTTTTGATACCAGCGTGGGCAAGGGAATGCGTTCCCCACATCACCGTACCTCTTAGGCTGTATGGACACACGGCACACCACCGGGAGCGGTTTCCGATAGCTAGGTGTAGCTCCAACACTCCGTCAGCTCTAATCCTGAGTGACGGTTGTCTCTGGCTCAACTGTTTGAGTTCACTGCTACCGGCCTCCAGCTGTTCTTTGGTAAGCGGAGTGTTACTCTCCACAGCTGCATAGATTGTAGCTACTGGGTGCGTACCTTCCTTCTGGGCCCGTACCAGATCTGTGTCTGCAGGCATAGCACGTCCTCGATTTACGGCAGCGACACAGGGGGTGTCGGGATGAACAGCTGCAGCGGCCAGGGGCGTAGGGAGGGAGCGTGGTTCAACCTCTTGTGTCACTTCTTCCTTGGTGGGGCCACCGTCTTTTTCTTGGATATGAGTACACTGGTGGCAGTCACCTGCGCAGCGCCTACTCAGTCCATCTGCATTCCCGTGTTGGACTCCGCTCCTATGCTCGAGGGTGTACTGGAATTCAGAGAGGATCTCCAGCCAGCGAGCTACTTGACTGGTGGGTTATTTTCTTCTGCACAGCCACATTAACGAGGCATGGTCTGTCCTTAGACGAAACTTCTGGCCGTACAGGTATGGCCGGAAATGTTTCACAGCCTTTACTACGGCCAGCAATTCTTTCCTGGTAACACAGTAATTTCGTTCTGCAGGGCCCAGTGTTTTACTGTAGTAAGAGATTACTCTCTCCTGTCCGTTCTGCTCTTGAGACAGTACAGCTCCAACACCATCATTGCTGGCATCCGTATCTACAATATACGTGCCGGTGGCCTCCGGGTATCCCAGTATAGGGGCCGTGAGCAGACTGTGCTTTAACTGCTGGAAGGCATTTTCCTGGTCTGGTCCCCACTCCCAGGGGGTATCTTTACCAGTCAGCTTAGTCAAAGGCTTGGCCACTGTGGCAAACCCGGGTATGTACTGCCTGTAGTACCCGGCGGTACCCAAGAATGCCTGTAGATCCTTCAACTCCTTGGGAGGTGTCCAGCCCTTCACCACCTCAATTTTTGTCGGGTCAGTGGCCACGCCGTCTTTGCTGACTATGTGTCCCAGATACCGAACTTGTGACTGTAATAGTTCGCACTTTTCTGGCTTGAGCTTTAGCCCTGCCTGCTGCAACATCTCTAGGACTTCTGTCAGCCTGTGGAGGTGTGTCTGGAAATCAGGTGCTATGACAATGATATCATCTAGATATAACAGGAGTGTCTGCCAGTGAAGTCCATGTAGGACTTTCTCCATCAGGCGTTGGAAAGTAGCTGGCGCTGAAGTTAACCCAAAGGGCAGAACCTTCCACTTCCAGAGTCCTGATCTTGTAGAGAAAGCCGACTTCTCACTGGCATCCTCATCTAGTGGCACCTGCCAGTATCCACTGACGAGGTCTAAAGTGCTGAAGTAACGACTGCCGGCGAGAGCATCCAAGCTCTCATCAATTCTGGGCAGGGGGTACGCATCAAGATGCGTTACTGCATTCAGCTTCCGGTAGTCTATACGAAAGCGCCAGGCTCCGTCCTTCTTCTTCACCAGAACCACTGGAGAGCTCCACGCCCCTGATGCTGGCTCTATCAGTCCTCTTCTAAGAGTTGGGCAACCTGCCTCTCTGCTTCTGCTTCTTTCTGCGGGCCTAGGCGGTGTGGAGGCTGGCGTATAGGTTTGGCTCCTGGCAGCAAGGGAATGCTGTGCTTGACTAGCCCAGTACACCCCATGTCCTGTTCTCCTGTGCTGAATACCGCCTCGTACTGGCTTAGTAGCTGGGCCAATTGGTTGGCTTCTTTGGTGTTACTGCAATTATGCAGCGCTGCATCATATAGCTTTTGAAGGTGTGTTGGCACCGGGTGTAGAGAAGGGGGCCTGTTCTCAGGCAGCGCACCCTTTGTGCGTGTGTTCTCTACCACACATTCCTCAGGGGAGACCCCGGTGTATTGCCCTATCTTCCTTCCTGCCTTCAAGGTGACTGGCTGGTCCGTGGGGTTTAGGCACCTGATTAGGATGCGCCCCTGTTGATCTGGTTGGTTTAGGCTGGCCGCCAGTGGCGGTGCATCTGCCTGACCTTCCACTATACCAAGTGGGAGGTGATTCGGGCTGCTTAGTCGACATAGGATTGTTGCTTCAGAGCAAGGAGGGATGTCTGTGTCCCGGATTACTTGTACTCTGCTAGCCAACAGCCTTCCGTGCTTGTCGGTACATGCCAGCTCTCGACCATCCATCACAATGACTGCTTCGTCAAACTTCATCTGACATTTGTGTGACAGAGAAACGGCATCCCAATAATGACATCCTCATTGATGTGGCTGACCACAAATGTAGCCACTGTCTTGATGTCTCTTAGCTGGAGAGGTAGCTGGATAGTGCCATAGAATGGGATTTGGGAGCCATCTGCCATCACTCCATGTGCATCACTCTCTTGCAAGCTGCTCTTGGTGGCTGGAGACAACTTGTTAAAGGTATGCTTGGATAGCAAGTTGGTGGTGCACCCTGTATCCACCATTATGGATACTGGCTTGCCTTCTAGTTTGCCAGGCAGGAAATAACTGGGTTTGTATGGCCGTTCTAGAGGAGATGTCATCATCTCTGCTAGAAGGACGTCTGGAATTGTTGGCTTATCTGGTCGCGTCTTCTTTGGTCGTGGCTTTGGTCTGGATAATGGGTTTCGAAGCAGTGTTGGATCATTGGTCAGGGGTTGACTTGTCCACCCTGGATCCGCATTGTCTTCCTCCATTTGCTGCAAAGCGTCAAAACGGTTGGCCAGTGATAACTGCCAGGGTTCAGGAACGGTTTGGTGTCTCTGCTTCTGGTTCTCTGGAACAGGGTTATGGCGCTCCAACCTCTGTAATGTCTTGGTAAATCTCCCAGTAGCCCGGGTGTGACCAGCAGTTGGAGTTACTGTGGTGGGCTCCTTTCGTTTCCCTGCTGTTTTGACTTGTTCATTCTAGGTGTCCAAGAGTGGGTGGGACAGCCCTTGCGGTAGTGGCCTTGACCTCCACACCCCCAACAGCTAGGAGGGGCAGGTCCCCTAGGAATAGGAGGATCTGTCTGCTGCATCTTTAGCTGCTTCACTTCTTCCATCAATAGTAGTAATATATGAGCAGATCTCCCTACCAAGTGTTTTTTTGTGGATTGGACCTTGGAGTTGAGACAATGGGTTACGGCGTTGGATGAATTCGCCGAGTTTATATTGTATTTTACTTGAGGGGTACTTGAGTGGCATTTGAATGGCATTTGAGTGGCATTTGAGTTTTGATTAGTTTTTTACTTAATTTGAACTTATATGGCATATAGATTTTGAATGTATGGCATTCAAGTTTTGATAACTTTTTTACATAACTCGAACTCATATGCTATCTTGAGAGAGAGGGGAGAGGAGAGAGGAGAGAGGAGAGATGGGAGATGAGAGAGGAGAGAGAGGAGAGAGATTTTTTAGTTTTCTATACATTCATGTATATATGGTTAGTTATGTACATATTTATGGTTATATTTATATCTACATAGAGAGAGGAGATATATCTACATTGAACAAATATATTGATCAAAAATGAAAATTATATGTTTATATACCTGATTACATAATGAGGGGTACTTGAGTGGCATTTGAGTTTTGATTATTTTTTTACTTAATTTGAACTTATGGCATATACATTTTGAATGCATGACATTCAAGTTTTGATAATTTTTTTACATAACTCGAACTCATATGATATTTTGAGAGAAGAGAAGAATGAGGAGACTACATTGAATCAATATATGATTATATACATTTATTACATAATAAGAAGCAAAATATTCTTGTATAATATAGCTAGAGTTAGTAAATAATAAGTAATTCAAAGCACTACAACTTGTAATGACAATCAATGGTTGATAGTCTTTTTCTTTACAATGTTGTCATTGTTGTACTGATGTTATAACTAGGAAGGAAGACTTCTGTTCTATGTACTTTTGATTCCGTAATGAACTAAAATCAAAAGTTATGTATTAGTATAGGATGATTAAACAAAAATGTAAAATAATTACATAAATTTGAATTATAGTTCTTTTTACATTGGTTAGTTAACATTATATAGTAAAGAGAAGTAACTCACCAAGTTATATTATTCAGTTTGTTTTTTCTTGAGCATAATTTTCATCAAGCGTTTTTGATTCTCTCTCTTCTATCTAAAGCAAAACAAAAAATAATTGCTTTATAAATAAATATTATCTAATTGGAAGTATTACTTATATCAGTTAGTTTACATTGAATAAAAAATACTCACTGTGTTGTCTTGTCTGACATGCTCTTTTTGAATATAGTTTTCACCAGGGGGCGCTGGTTCTCTCAAAGATGTAGAAGATGTGTTTCCCACTCCCATTGAAAGCACTAAGACCTTGTTCTCAACAACCTCATCTGTAGTAAAGTACTTCATCTGGTTGGAATCATCAAGTTTGTTGGATAGGTTTTGAGCCGTTTCTATCGCTTGTAATGCTGTGAATGTGATTATATCATGTCGATGATAACCAAATCTACTAACTTCACGATTTCTTACAAGTATGACTCCTGTTCCAATTTGTTTGATGTTGCTAGCGTGTTTTTCAGGTATATATAGAACTCCCATCATCAAACCATCATATTGCAAACATCTGTAGTTTACCAGTAGCGCATTCATCACCACATCTCCATTAGGTAATGTTAACTGAGTTGATATTTGAGGAGATTCAAAACTGATTACACTTCCAACAGCAAATTGCGAGAGCGTTGCGATACGAACCATACTGATCAACTGGGTAGGTGTTTTTTTTTTTATTAATCTACTTAGCTGTTTAGCTTCCTCAAGAGAAATATTGGATGGGAAGTTGATAGGGTGAAAGATTGGATGCTTGTCTGAATCGAATCCCATAAAAACCACCAGTTTTGGAACATCCGGTTGTGTTGGAGCTAATTTGTTGTAATCCTCATTTCTCACCATAGACCTCACTTGTCGTCTGTTGCCAAATGTTTCGATATTGTAGCGGATAATGCATAAGTTTTTATATACATCCTCAGTTGGTTGTTCGATGGAGACTATCTCGAGAAGTGACGGCGTTTGATTTAAGTGAAGTGGTTGAAACCTTCCAATCATTACTCTGTCATTGGTATCGCAAGAATTGAGCAAACTAGCAGCATTTTTTGACAAGCAGGAAAGATGAGAAGGAGATGGCGCTTTCAAAGTCCAAGTATAGTCAATCGTTTTATTTCTATCCGAATCCCATGGCTTTCGTCGAATTGTGTTCAGTTTCCTTCTTATTAGATGTGAATCAGGAGGGATATTTTCTTTATCATCAGAGTATGGCTCGAATGTTGAGAGAAATGAGGTATTACGGTCTTCATTCATATTCAGAGCGTTCAGTCGGAAGTTGGAACTGAAAAGAGAGTAAAAAATATGTAACAAATGGCTGGAATTTGAAAAATATTTTGAAAAGAATAAACTAACTAGATATTTATAAAATAAACACATAATCAAAACCATAATAATTTTTCTGATGCGGTATGGTGAAACTATTTGATCTTTTATTAATAAGAACAAAATATTAAAACATAAAATTAATTTTCTGAAGTATTATAGCAAAACTAGTTGAAGTTTTTATCAGTATATGTTAAAGAATTATTTAGTAATTCTCACCTTATTGAGTTTCAAGTAAATGTAGTAGTTGGTGTGTAGATGTTGCTTCCTTGCTAGCTATTGTAGAACTGGATGCTTTCTGTGTGAAAACACTGGTTCTTAAATAGCTAAAGCTGTACTAATTAACCCTATGAAACCTTTATAATATATCTATGACTCAGCAGTTTTTTCACGCGATATTCCCGCGAAAGCTTTGGTTTTTATTCGCGTGAAAATTATTTTTTTACTCCCGCGAAAGCAATGGTTTCTATTCGCGTGAAAATAAACTATTTATTCCCGCGAAAGCATTGGTTTGTATTCGCGTGAAAATAAAATATTTATTCCCGCGAAAGCAACGGTTTCCATTCGCGTGAAAATAAACTATTTATTCCCGCGAAAACATTGGTTTGTATTCGCGTGAAAATAAAATATTTATTCCCGCGAAAGCAACGGTTTCCATTCGCGTGAAAATGAAGTATTGATTCCCGCGAAAGCTTTGGTTTGTATTCGCGGGAAAATAAAATTTTTATTCCCGCGAAAGCAACGGTTTCTATTCGCGTGAAAATAAACTATTTATTCCCGCGAAAACACTGGTTTGTATTCGCGTGAAAATAAAATATTTATTCCCGCGAAAGCAACGGTTTCCATTCGCGTGAAAATAAAGTATTGATTCCCGCGAAAGCAACGGTTTCCATTCGCGTGAAAATAAAGTTTTTACTCCCGCGAAAGCAATGGTTTCTATTCGCGTGAAAATAAACTATTTATTCCCGCGAAAGCATTGGTTTGTATTCGCGTGAAAATAAAATATTTATTCCCGCGAAAGCAACGGTTTCCATTCGCGTGAAAATAAACTATTTATTCCCGCGAAAACATTGGTTTGTATTCGCGTGAAAATAAAATATTTATTCCCGCGAAAGCAACGGTTTCCATTCGCGTGAAAATGAAGTATTGATTCCCGCGAAAGCTTTGGTTTGTATTCGCGGGAAAATAAAATATTTATTCCCGCGAAAGCATCGGTTTCCATTCGTGTGAAAATAAGATATTGATTCCCGCGAAAGCATTGCTTTGTATTCGCGTGAAAATAAAATTTTTATTCCCGCGAAAGCAACACTTTCCATTCGCGTGAAAATAAATTATCTATTCCCGCGAAAACATTGGTTTGTATTCGCGTGAAAATAAATTATTTATTCCCGCGAAAGCATTGGTTTGTATTCGCGTGAAAATAATTTTGTTATTCCCGCGAAAGCAACGGTTTCCATTCATGTGAAAATAATGCTGATTCATAGCAGTGCAACTTAAGCTATATAAGAAGCACTGTTTTCATACAGAAAGCATTCACTTCATCGTTAGTAACTGAAGGAAGAAGATCTACTACATCATCATCTACTACAACCCTCCTTCTTCATCATTTGAGTTACATAGGAAACAGCTGAAGTTCAAACAACTATGTATATAATTCATCTAATTCAAAGAACAACAAGTCTTCATTTATGATGTAAGTATTTATATTTCGTTTTAATTGTAATCAATTTAAGCGTGAAGACATTTTCTGAACAAAAAACAAGATTATTCACTATTTAAGATATCAAAAAATGATGTATGTAAGTTTTAATTATGGTTATTCTTATTATTTCAGAGGCTTCAAAATGAAAAAAGTACTCCTTCTTCATCCGAATTTTATAGAAAGCAGCTCTCAAGTTCAAACTAACTGAAGGAAGAAGATCTACTACATCATCATCTACTACATCCCTCCTTCTCCATCATTTGAGTTACATAGGAAACAGCTGAAGTTCAAACAACTATGTATAAAATTCATTAAAGAAAAACAAGTCTTCATTTGTGATGTAAGTATTTATATTTTGTTTTAATTGTAATCGATTTAAGCGTGAAGACATTTTCTGAATAAAAAACAAGATTATTCACTATTTAAGATATCAAAAAAAATGTTGTATGTAAGTTTTAATTATGTTTATTCTTATTATTTCAGGACTTCAAAATGAAAAATGTACTCCTTCTTCATCCGAATTTTATAGAAAGCAGCTCTCAAGTTCAAACTACTAGGAATATCATTCATTTTAATTTAAAAGAAAAGACAAGTCTTCATTTCTGATGTAAGTATTTACGTTCTATTATAATAGTAATCAATTCAAGTATATTGAAAAAAAATTGAAACCTTAGTCTTTTTTTATTTTTTTGCTATAAAGCATTATCATTTTTTTTTTAGAATAACAACGAACTAGATCAAAGGAAAAGAACTTTCCAACAAAACTTCAACTTGAGTAATAACTGAAGCTACTACTTATATTATATATAAATAATGTGTCGAGTAACAAACAACAGATATGTAGCAAACACTATTTATAATGAAAAAAGAGAAATGCAAAAAACTCGAAATTGTTTTGAAAATACTAAAGACTGCGCTGAATGGATAGATGATAGTTTACTCGTTACTTCATCGTTGTTTTTACAACGAACTTTTCCTGATACCACTGCAATAACTTATGTCGTTGCAACTTATCCGGATAATCACTGTAGTCTTTTGTCATTAAAATTACAAAAAACTATTGCGCAACTTTCCCCATCGGACTTTTTCAAGTTCATTTACAATGAACTCTCTTTTTATGAAAGAGAGGCTTTAATGCTTGATGAAAGTTATCGAAGAAAATCATTTCTTACAAATTGGAGACGAGTAGGTAAACATTGTGGTGAAAACATGGCTGCAGCTGGTTTCTATAACCTTGAAAAAGACAACGCTGTTCGATGTGTTTTTTGCCAAGGGGTATTACTAAACTGGAAGGATGAAGATGAACATCCGATGAAAGAACACGCTAAAAGTTTTCCGTTTTGTCGATTTGTTAGAGGATTTAACACTCACAATCGTCTGTATAGACCTAGGAAACTACTTGCAGATGAAATGAAAAACATCTCAATTGTCAAAAGTTATACGATGGAGGAACAAAAGATCAGAAGAGGAGATTTAACTGCAGAAGTATTACCTCTAGGTATATCAATTGATCGTGCTGATACACCACGTTTTGCTACTGAAACATCTAGAGAAGACAGTTTCAAACAATGGAAGGGTAAAGTCTCCATGAAACTCCTTTCCAATGCAGGTTTCTACTATACTAAGTTCGGGGATAGTGTGAAATGCTTCTTTTGCTCAGGTGAACTTAAAGAATGGAAAGAGAGTGATCTACCATGGGAGGAACACTGTCGATGGTTCCCAGACTGTTATTTTTTACTCGGGAGTAAAGGTGAAGAGTACGTTGAGGATGTTTACATGCGAACGGAAAAAGGCAAAAGGTGTAAGCGACGGGTTGAAAAATATCGAGAAAAATTAAAACAAATAACTCGCAACAATGACACCGAAGAAATGAAACTTATTTGCAAAAAACTAGGATACAGTCAAAACGATATCGAACAAGTTTTAGTGTTAAATGGAAAACCTTTTGAGCGAATAGGTTTTATGATTGAAGCCCTACATATTTTTGAAAATGATTTTACAACTGTTGAGAATTCGTCAACACTGTTAAAAAATGATGCTAAATCAATTGATTCGTTAAAAAAAGATAAAGATCCGCTGTTAAAAAATGATGCTAAATCAATTGATTCGTTAAAAAAAGATAAAGATCAGACTAAGCAAAGCAAACTCGCTCAATGTGTGTCTGAGACGCATGAAAAAAAAGTAATTGCAAATCATATCTCTCTTCCGTGTGGTCATCTCATTTACTGTAGTGAGTGTAAGGAAAAAGCGCTTACTGAATGCTCATCAGAAGTAAAACCTTGCCCAATCGATGGTTGTCAGGTTGAAATTAAAGCATTTATGAAGATCTACCTGAGCTAGCATAACAATTAACCTCAAAAAAAGAAAAAATAATGAATGATTAAATAGATGTTTCAATTTGAAAACGTATCATTCGCGTTTTGTAATTTAACGGAATAACAACAAATATGCTACGTGTTGAAGACTTTGCTCACCAAGAAGCTTCCGATGCTATAGGTCCTAAGACTTTTTTGGCTGAGGTTTCTGATGAAATGTTTAGGATTTATTTTACGGAGGAATGTGTATACTGTGTACTAGGAGGAAGTTTTTACAAGCAAGCAACCAATCTATCGCTACTAAACTGTTACTGTTCACACGTTGATGACAAATGTATCACTTGTAAAAGATATGCTGAAATGGTTGAAGGCGCTACACCTACCAAAAAAGAATTGGGTGATGCTATCGACTGGATTGATAGAAGACAAGTTTTGAAAAATGCTAAAATGGGTTTTTTGGTGCATGATGAATGGATTAATGCTTTTTTGGATCTTTCCACTGATGATTTGAAGTCTCCATTTTTGTTAACAAATTTGAGAGCACGATTAAATCCCTACCTATTACCTACTAGTCAGAGCAAACTGGCTTATCAACGACTAAAGGATAAATTACTTGCGATAGCAGAAGGATATCCATACGCTTACACTCTTGATGAAAAAGAAGACTCAGTCAACCCGATAATAACTATTGATTCGACAAATATATCTGAAGACTCATAAAAGAACTGCTACAAAAAAAGTTGCTTCATTTATCTCTGAACTACAGCAGAAACATGAGTGGAAAAACTCAAGGATTCAAGTCAATTGGTACATTGGCTGATTTTGTTCCTAAGTTCATAAGGCCTCATTTTGAACACATTCCTTTAGAGCGTTCGAATCCTCTTTTTGTTCAACTCATCACCGAAGAAGTATTTTATTTTGTGTTAGGATTCAATCTAGTTCGTAAATCAATACAAAGCATGCTTTTGAGCTGTAATTGTATTTCAAGAGCAAATCCTCTCGAATGCTTAAACTGTTCTAGGAGCTTTGATCCAAAAGTATGCTGTCCGCAAGACAAGTTGATAGATTTTGAAGATCTCAAAAGAGCGATCGAACTGGTTGATATAAAGCAGTGTTTGAAAGATGCTGAACTGGGTGATTTGATAGATATTTCGATTTTAAGAGGTTTGACTTCATTTCGCTGGACAGGAACACATGTTCTTTTGTCTCAATCTCGATTGGAACCATACTTACATTTTGGTAACCACTTTGATGAGATTGTTTCACATCTTCAAAATCGGTTGAGAGAGCTGAACAAGCCGCTAGCCTCTTACATATAAATAGAAAAAAACATCAAGAAAGAAAGTATTCAACTTTCAACACTGAAAGCAAAACATTTAAAAAAATGAGCTGCGTATTTATCTTGCTACTGGCACTAACATTTCCCAATGTTAGTGGAGTATTCTATACCAACGAAATTGATGAATGTATAGCCGGAGTTATGGATAAAAATGATGTCTTGTTTTTTTCACCTTTCAAAAGGACTATACGATATAAAGATGAAAATGGAAAAAACTGTGTGCGACTCTACCCTCCCGACTTATTATATTGTGGTTTTTTCATCCCTCCAAGCGCTTCTTGGATCTGCAAGGAAATAACTTCTACAGATTCTGTGTCTTGTGATACACCAACAAAATACACTCTGAATCAGGAGGAATGCGCAATAGGGGTTAAAAATAATACGGAAGGTCTTACTCAAAATACAAAACTATTTTGGAATGATGAATTATGTGTATTTGAATACAACACCTCACGTTTGATTTGTCCGCCAACAGAAGAGTTTGAGACAACCAACTTTGCATGTGTGGAATGCAATCGTTTGACCAACAGGGAGTCGAAAATAGCTACTATCATCACTAACATCAATGGTATTGAAGGTGTAAATTTGTCATTTTCGAGTTTTGAAAGTTTGAAGTCTGTTCAAAACAAGATTATCATCAGTATCACATGTCAAGGAGATACCAAAGACAAATGCAATCCCAAGGTTATAAATATAGAGCTTTAGTTGAAGCATATTAACCAAAGACCACTGAAATGCAAGACAGTTAACTCTAGATGATGAAAGCATAAACTAGGTTAAAAGTCTCTCTCTCTGAATAAAAAAAATGAGATATTGCATCTATCTCCTATTATTCCCAATCCTAAGCGGTTATTGTCTTGTAACCGAGTTTACACCATTCACTTTATCTCATAGAGCGTCTGGATGTTTTCGGGGAATTCTTAATATGGAAGCGGTTGATTCAGTAACTCGTATTTTAAGAAAAAACTTAAAATATCGTATGCTTAGACTCACATGTTTCATGGAACCTACTCACCTACGTAGAAGCTGTGACACTCGTGATATGTGGCCTCAACACTACTTTGTTTGCAAAACCGACGAAGCTTTAAATTACATTCGTTTATACGATGAAGGATTACTAACTACGACTCGAAGAACAACTCCAACAACAACCACTACAACTCCACATACAACGACAACAATCACCACAACTCCACAGACAACGACGACAACAACCCCGACGACAACCACTACAAACAAGCCAGTAGTTCCGGCTTTATCACCGTCAATTCCATCTCTTCCACAAGCTCTGGGTTTAGTCGATTTAATTTTGGAACAACCAAGCCCTACAAACTCTACTATATACAATTCTGATTGTGTGTGTGATAGATACATCATATGCGAAAACAATTCAGTATCAATTACAAATTCAACACCATCGATTTATAGAGTTTTTATTTATAATGATTTGGAGGGTTTTTCAAAACTTTCTCTGTCTATATCGGAAAATAGTAAACTTAAGCTTGAAGAAAATCTTCTCATCATCATTGAACCTGAATGTGATGATATTTCTTGTAAAGTCATCAAATACTTTACAAATTAAAAAGTTTTTATAGACTTTAACTCTATATATTTAACTTATTACACTCTATTATGATATCTATTTTATCACATTCTCCTTTTTTTTGTAAATTTGTACAATTAGATGAAATTTAACCATTTAGAGAATGATTTCTTTTTGCAAAAAAATTTATGAAAATTGAATGAAATGAAAAAAAGACTATGTATTAATTGTTATTACTTAGTATTTACTGACTCTAGCTATATTATATGAGATTTTCCCTACTTATTACATAATAAATGTATATATTCACATATTCTTTCATTTTTAATCACTGTATTTATTCAATGTAGATATATCTCCTCTCTCTCAAGATATCATATGAGTCGGAATTACAGAAAATTATCAAACCTTAAATGTCTTACATTCAAAATCTAGCTCTATGTAGATATAATTATAGCCATAAATATGTACATAACTAACCATATATACATGAATGTATAGAAAACTAAAAAATCTCTCTCCTCTCTCATCTCCCATCTCTCCTCTCTCCTCTCTCCTCTCCCCTCTCTCTCAAGATACCATATGAGTTCGAGTTATGTAAAAAAGTTATCAAAACTTGAATGCCATACATTCAAAATCTATATGCCATATAAGTTCAAATTAAGTAAAAAACTAATCAAAACTCAAATGCCACTCAAATGCCACTCAAGTACCCCTCAAGTAAAATACAATATAAACTCGGCGAATTCATCCAACGCCGTAACCCATTGTCTCAACTCCAAGATCAAATCCACAAAAAAACACTTGGTAGGGAGATCTGCTCATATATTACTACTATCAATGCTTGCAGGGTCTTCATCATTCCTACCAGCGACTCCTCGTGAGTAGATACAGGCTTAATTAACCTGGTTGGTAGGTAACTGCATCGTTTTGGCTGGTGAGACAGATGGTTCATCCTCTTCAGTGTCATCATCCACTGCCTTGACTCTGGAGGGTCTTTTTTCTATGGAGGGTTTGATCTGTTGGTACTCGCTACCTGCTCGAACAGCATCTTCCACTGTTACTGGTTGAACAGCCAGCAAGTGTCTCTGGAGAGCTGCATTGCCTAGTGTATTGGAAAAGGTGTCCAACACCATCCGTTCGATTCGTCTGGGGGGCAAGTCATCATAGGCGACTTGTACCAGACGCTCAACTTCGCTTGCATGTTCTTGCAGGGTAGTTCGAGGGGAGCGACGCAGGCTGGAGAGTTTTGCCTGTGCCTCCCTGTCAGTGAGACCGAACCTGGCTCGCAGGGCAGTAAACACTCCCTGTACATGGGCTGACTTTCCACACTGCAGAGCATCACCTCTCAATGCCTCTCTTAAGTGCAACAGTGCGGTGCCTTGTCCCCAGTCATTTGCGTCAGCAACTTCTTCAAACCGAGCTATGAAGTATTCGACGTCTCCGTCACTTTCAAACTTGGGTGCCTTAAATCGATTAGGCGCTGCAGCTGGTGGAGGTGGCACTACGCCCTGCAAAGCTTGGGTGAGCATCTCAATAGCATCCATAGCTGGCTGTGCCGCCGGCTGTCCTGCTCGACCAGCGCTCCTTGCTCTCCTGGTTGCCATTGTCAAAATGGGTACCGGCCCTGTATGACTTAGTACCGGCCCTGTATGACTTATTACCGGCCCTGTACCGGCCCTGTATGACTTAGTACCGGCCCTGTATGACTTATTACCGGCCCTGTACCGGCCCTGTATGACTTAGTACCGGCCCTGTACCGGCCCTGTATGACTTAGTACCGGCCCTGTATGACTTATTACCGGCCCTGTACCGGCCCTGTATGACTTAGTACCGGCCCTGTATGACTTATTACCGGCCCTGTACCGGCCCTGTATGACTTAGTACCGGCCCTGTACCGGCCCTGTACCGGCCCTGTATGATCTAGCACTGGCCCTGTACAACTAAGTACAGGCCCTGTCACTGTCTACAGGATAAATCCAATGTAGACACTGGAACTCTTCTGCTTTCTGTCGTTGTCTACTGGACAAGTCCAGGGTAGACACTGCAACTTCTTCTTTGTCTTGGTAACGTGACAATCTGCTCCGTCAGTTGTGTCCGTTGGGATTCCTTCAGATCCCACCGCTGCCACCAATGTAATGGATTTCACCGTCCACTACTGGACACAACTACTGCCGGTTGTGCAAGGACTTAACTCCTGCCCTGCAAACCCTGTACAACTTCCTAGCTACCCAGTCAACACTGGCATAACAGGGTAAGCTCTGCTTCAAAGGTCCTGACAGGTATACAAGCCTGCCAGAGACTACTGCAACTCCAAGTCAAGAGAGATGTGTTCACAAATATAAGGGTTATTTTTTTCTGAGCTCTCTGGCTCTAACATCACAATTTATAATAAAAGGTGAACATATACAAAACAACAGGCTCACTCAAGGATACATGAATTTAACCAATGATATTGCTAAGATTGTTCATTGTCCAATCCTGTGAATTAGTAGGCGGAGCCTTTTCCTTCTCTAGCAGTGGTTTCTGCTAGCAATAGTTCATGCTTGTCTGAGCTTGTTTCCCATCAGGTAAGAGTAGACAACTACTATTACTGGTTACAGGGGGTAGCAACTACCAAATTCCCCCACACAGCTGCATTTGCTGGAACACACTTCTCAACTATCATAAACCGACTGTAATAATCCGAGACAACTAGATAATCGTCACCTTCATCTTCCAAGGTGCAAAAATCCATAGAAAGTCTCCACCAAAGTCGTTCCGGGAGAGGTGAATAAATCATTGGTTCTGGCGGAACTGTGCGGTACCTGGCACAAACCCCACACCGCTTCACCATTTCGCGAATGGCAGTCGACATTCCTGGCCACCAGACTGCCTCCCTAGCTCGTCGAGCGCACCGGTTTTCATCGAGATGGCCCTGGTGTATCTCCGTCAGAATCCTTTCTCTTTCACTAATGGGGATGGACATCCTGTTGTAATAAAACACAATCCCCCCACAACCGTCAGATGTTCTTTAAAAGAATGAAACACCTTCAAATACTGAGGTAGATCCTTATAGTCTGGCCAGCCATTGTGTACATATGATATCAACTGACCTCCAATAAGGTCACACTGTGTAGCTGTCACAAGAAGTTGCCTTCTGGCCAAAGATATTGGAAGCTATTCAATCATTTCCTGAACTAATAAAGGTTTTGGGTCTGATTCTTGCTTGATTCCCACTGGAGCTCTACTCAAGGTGTCTGCAACCACCAACTTACTTCCAGGGGTATATATGACTTCATACGAGAACCGCATCATGCGTAATCGAAACCTCTGGACCCTCAGTGGAAGCTTGGACAGCTCCTTTTCTGGCATTATTGAAACTAGAGGATTGTGTTCGATTTCTACCCAGAACTCTCTTCCAGCCAAATAATAGTGAAACTTTTCTGCTGCCCAACAAATAGCCAGTGCCTCTCTCTCGATTTGCGCATATATCTGTTCCGTATCTGACATCGCTCTTGATGCCAGTGCTATTGGCTTCATCCCCTCATTTGTCCTCTGAAATACAGCTGCCCCTAACCCATAGGAGGAAGCATCTGTCGACAGCCATGTCTCTGCGAATAAAACAGGAATATTTCACGCGAATAACACTATTATGATAGGGTTTTCGCGTGAGTGCTTTTAATGGTTATAAGCTAAATGAGTAGGTGTGGCTTATAGTATATAAGAACAACTCTCTCTGCATAGAAATCATTCTCTCCAGCAATAACCTCCGGAGCATCAACTAGTACAGCTGATTTCTTGGTGATATGGTGAGAATTAATAAAAACACTATTTAATAGAAGTTAAAATGTAATTATTTTACAACACTGTTTAATCATCCTATACTAATACATAACTTTTTTATTTTAGTTCATTATGAGTTCAAAAACATATACAATAAAGGACTTCCTCCCGGAGATATATCACACGTATATTAAAGAAAATGTCATCGTACAGGAAAAGGCGAAATATCGATTGATATTACAAGCTGTAGCATTCTGTATAGCACAGCATTTGCTAACTTTAGCATCATTATATGGAGAGCTGTCGCCAATACAATACCGACCACATACATTACATAGATATGCTGACAATCAAGAAAGAATATTAAGACTCACGATTCAAAACAATTTTAAGACAGTTTTAAAAATGTCCAAAATCGTAAACATAAATGATTTTTTGAAAAAAATTAAAAGAAAGGCATGGGATCAAGCTCTCACTCAAAGTTTAATTAAAGTTCAATGGAGTGAAGAACTACTATGTGATTTTAAGACCAACATTTTAAGATATATTCAAACAGATGAATGTATAACTTCATCTATTTTTTCGTTTGAGGCTATGTTAGAGCTTTATCAAGTATATAATCTTTAATATATACTCATTATGTAATAAATATATACAATCATACAATGTTTTATTTCTATTCAATGTAGACATGAATATGAACATATATATATATATATAGATATATATAGCTATCAAAAAATTATCAAAACTTAAATGCCATACATTCAAACTCTAGATGTCATATGAGTTAGAATTATGTAAACAAATTATCAAAACTTAAATGCCACTTAAATGCCACTTAAATGCCATACAATATTAACTCGGCGACTCTATTCAACGCCGTAACCCATTGCATCAACTCCGGGGTCTAATCCACAAAAAAACACTTGGTAGGGAGATCTGCTCATATATTACTACTTTTAGTCTGTCAAAGTTATCAGTTGTATAATCATAAGTTTTTGCTGTTTGGAATCAATTATTTTTGTGGTTGTTGTTTGATGTTATCAATAATTTTGCTTCAATATTTGTCAATATAAATATATTTTGTCTCGGATTGGAATACTAATTAGCAGCACCAATGTTCATTTATTGAATAAATTGCCATGGGTATTGTAATAGATTTGCCTCTTCTATTAGCTGCACAACGGATTCTCTACCTCTCTCTCTTCCACTCCTTTCTCTCTATCTCCAACGACGTTAACAACTCACGAGTCCTCGACTCAAACGTAGTAGAAATGTGTTTATCAGAATAGAGACTTTATTATATTCACACGCAAAAGGGTACTTATACTTCAACAACTCTACAACAACTGCCTGCCCAAGGCACAGCAGCTCTATTTATAGAGAAAAAGGTACAACTTCATTACCTTATTAGGCACAACGAATCACAATACAGGGTACAAGGCAATTGCCAATGGTAATATATAATACAAAATCATAACAATAAAACAGTCCAATCATGTAGCAAGCACATGGTGTTTTGCCCTGGGCACTTATTGCCGCTCTTTTTGGTAGCTGGTAACTTTCCAGTCCTTATAAGGGTAGACCATATCCTATCCTGTGATCCTGGGAGAAGGAACGCTCCGATTTCGATTCTGATTGTTGCATCGCGTTCAGGAGGCCTCAGGCTACCTGAATCAATGTAGTTGGATCCCGGGTCGGGGTAGGTTCGGGGTAGGTTCGGGGTAGATTCGGGGTAGCTAGTTTTACTATATATAGGGAGATAGTGTTTGGGGACAACTGATATCCATTTTCCAGGGGATTCGGAGAATCTCCGGGAGGGGGGGGGGGGGGGGTAGAGTTCTGGTGGGATAATGACTTATGACTAAGGGCACCAGGGGTGTAAAGGGGGGGGGGTTTGGGGGGGGGGGGGGGGGGGGTTAGCACTACCTATCACACAAATCTCCCACAGTATTATACATAATCTCTGTCTGACATGGATATGTACAATCATCAGTTTTATGCCTTTCTGCATTGTATGTGCTGTTTTTTCCTATGAACTGTGATAGCTCAGAATGTCTAGCATGTTATGCATGCAAAAATATTTTTCCAACTTGACTAATTATTTCACAAAGTTCTTGAAGAAAGATAGCAAGTAAACAATGGAAAAACCACTGTTTATATAAAAGTCACGTGACAAATCAGAGTAAGAATATGGCCGCCCTATTTGCCGTTTTCAAACGACCTTGGCCATTGCAGGGGTAGTATAGTTCAATGGTGTACACCGGTTGGCAGTGGCGGATCTGGAGGGTGAGCCCTAGGAGCCCAGGCACCACCCAATTTCATGAAAATCCTTAAATGCAGCACCGTATACGGCGATTTTTGTGTAATGTCATATGATTGGATAAAATTACATGTTCGTGATTAGCCAGTTGTTTCAAGTAGCATTTGCATTCTTATAAAATATTTTAAAATTAGAGTGAAATTGGCTCATAACTATCTTCAAACAGCAACATAGTCTTCACTTTTCCAGAATTATTAAATTTTAAGTTTTATAAGTCAAGTGCAGTGTTCTATGAATAATTTTGTTGTTATTGGCTATGATGAGATATGGTGTTGTGGGGGGTGTTGTCAACCAGTGAAGTGCTACTAGGTATTTTTCATTATTTTGAGCCAATGATATTTCTAGAAATGTTTTAGACCAATGAAAAGCTCTTTTGCAAATCGCCCTATACGGTGCTGCATTTAAGGATTTTCCAATTTTCATTGATATTGTGCAGGATTTCACTGTGGGGGTGTGAGTTGGTAACTCGGCCTACCTGCACAACCTCCCGAACTGCGATGGCAATCTGTGTCTATCGCTTGAGCAATACAACCCGCCCACAGGTCGACTAGTATTCTTGGGTGTGGTATGTGACCATCCTAGTTTACTGTCTAGCTGTCGGTTGCGTTAGCTATTCCAGTGTGTAAGCCAGAGGCCGAACTTTGAAGGGCGAACTAGTCAGAGCTAGGTTCGGCCAGCAGAGGTTTGGGCTGATCTGCTTATTTATTACTACTTGAGTAATAGAGCTTTTGTCGTACGTGCATGTACTAGCGCAAGTGAAGTTATTGTTAGAGAACGAAGAAACTTCTGAGAGTGTGCAAGCTGACTCTGACTTTATTATTCCATGACATCAACATTTATAATAGTGGTTATGTAATATAAATTAGAAAGGACAAAACAAGCCACACCTAACACAAGTGGTTGGCTAGAATGAGCTAATGAACAGACAGTGGGTGTAGCTAGAGTAAATGCTTGATTAAATGCTATACAGTATATAAAATGACATAGAACGAACTGCCCTAAAGCGCAGGCATAGAACTAACAATGTAGACAATGTAGACAAGGCAATGTATAATAGAATGTTAGTGGTGTCGACGCCGTCCGTCACAATATCACTAGATAACTTTTGTAGTGAGAAGCCCCTTAATCAACAAAGATGATTGTGAGAAACAGCTACATAACCCTAGATCCAAGTATTTTGAACCTAGTTTGAAGTTGCTTAAATGGGCGAACATTTTGTCTGCTTTTCGGTCCAAACCATAGACCTATTACGTCTATGGTGCAAACATACTCAGCCAAAAGGTCAAGGTCTTTCAGTTTAAGTCTAGGTCGTCAAAATTGCAGAAACTACTACCAATAATAATATTATTGTTAATAAATAAAGAAGAAGTTACATTATTCTTTTTTTCATTGCTAGAGTGGTTGACCTCAGCAAAAGTTTCAGCTCTCAAGTAAGCATTGTTACTTACTGTTTATTCAATGCAACCAACAATCCAATCTTTCCTGTTAGCTGTTAATTATAATAAATAAATAAATAATAACGATTATTATTATTATTAATTATTATTATTAATTATTATTATTATTTAATTATTAATAATTAATTATTATCATTTTTTTTATAATAATAACTAAAAATAATAACAATAATTATTACTGAAATTTAATTATTGTTGGGGACGCCACCGACCGCAGCACTATGGACAGTACATAGATAGATAGATAAACAATTCTATGATATCGTTCTACCATTTATCATTATAGCCATAGCATTGCAAATAGAAAGTCTAGCAATAAAAATGGGCTGTCCATAGCGGCATGGTTGGTTGCACATAGTAGCAAGCACATATTTACAGTAAATAATATTGGATACAAACATGACTGGTCTGAAAGATGGAAGATGCCCTTCAATACAACCAAATGTGAAGTCATAATCTTTGGCAACAACAGCAGAGTGCCGCCCACCTACACGCTGGGCGGTGTCCCACTTAAGTCTGTCCCAGAAACAACATACCTAGGTGTGACATTTCAGTCAGACCTAAAATTCAACAGACACATCACAGCCAAAGTGAATACTGCCAACAAAGTCCTAGGAAGTATAAAGTTTGCTCTCCACAATGCCCCAGAGAAAGCCAAACTGCTGGCATACACCAGTCTGTGCAGGCCTGTCTTAGAGTATGCTGACACTCTCTGGGACCCAGCTGACAACCCTACAACAGAAGAAATCGAGCTGACACAAAGCAAGGCTATACGCTTTGTCAAAGGCATAAAAGGAAGGCGCGGCTTAACTGATGCCCGCTCCCAACTAGAACTCCAGCCCCTCAAAGACAGGAGAAAAAAACACAGACTCTCTTTGCTGATGAGAATCCTCTCTGATGAAGAAAGACATGAGGCCCTATCCTCAGCGTACGACGAGGTCATCGACAACCGAGCCAACGCCACCATGGTGACAAGAGCTGCTACGCGGGGAGAACCAACAGCAATTTTTGCTTCTTCCAAACTGTACCACAACAGTTTCTTGCCCAGGACTGTTAGAGACCTGAGGCTTGGGCCACCCAATACTCAACCCTAACGATAGCTATATGCTGTTACCCCTGCCTAAACCACTGGTTTTTGCTCACAAATGATTAATATATGAGGCACTCCCCTATATGCCCTAGGGCTTCTTATTAGAGTGTTCTACAATCATCGAGGTAAGATTCGAGGTAAGATAGAATAACCAATCAACCATGCCAGGCGTAGCCTGCTTTTGTTATCTTTTATATTTCTACTTTATCTTTTGTGTGACTATTAAATAAATGTTTGTGTCAGTGAACAATAAAATTAGAGTCAACCTGACTCTCACAAGCTCAGATGATTCTCACCCTACCCAAATAAAGACAACTAAACTCAAGCAGAAGATAACATTCATAACAACAGCTTGGTCAAGTCGACTATCGGTGTGAGCAACAGTTAGTAAAAAGTGAACAGTAAAGTCGACCTTCACTGCATACGACCCGTGGGTGTGTGGTACTAGAACATTGTTCCTCCTGATATCTTGATGCTTTACAGCTATTCCTTTTGGCCGGAAAATCAGTGGAAAGTGTGGTAGTCATATCGACCCCTCACTGTGTATAGCTCACGAGCATACAGCGCTGCAAATTCCGATCGGCTAGAGTAGTCTGTCGGCCTTGTTACCTGCCAAAATATCCAACAACATCAACTGCACTACACTAACCATTGACTATATTGCGGGAGGCTGTACAGGTGGCAAGCTACCCTCAGTCCTACCCTAAATTCCTGTACATTATTATCCTTGAAGTAATTCTTTATTGTTATAGCGTGTATTATTATTGTGTGTTATTATTATTATCTATGAATGATGTAGTAGTTTAATTATAATAAATGATAGTGGTTCATTATTATTATGATATAATCATTTGTTATTGATAATATATAATAAGATTTAATAATTAAACTGTTACATCATCATAATGAAAAATTTATTGTTATTATTATTATGAATGTTATATTAATTTAAGTACGCATCATAAATAAATAAACTTTTTTATGTGTTATTTTTTTTAAAGTTATTATTATTGTTTCCTAGGCTTAATTCAAATGCATTTTAGGTGCTATACACTGGCAGTTATATTATTATATTTTGGAAACTTGCAAAATACTGGTGCTAGAATCCAGTGCCATAGCAGCAGTTTCTTCAACATTGTACACGGGGGAGCCAATTTTGAGTCAGCGGGAGAGAAAATTATTTAAAATGGGGGAACGTTTTGCTTTGAGGGGGAGCCAAGAAAATGTTCGGCGCTTTGCGCCAAAATGTGCTCACCCCTCTGTGACTCTCCAGATCCCCCACTGCCGGTTGGCCAGGGACTTGTGGTTTCCATTGTCCAGGTTGAGCAGGCTGCTCGTTTTGAAGAGGAGCCCAAGAACAATAGGCGTGGGTTGTACGTAAACTGATATCTTCTACTTCTAAATCCTGCGGTGGTGTATACCGGTTGGCTGTGGAGAGCTGCTAGGGCCCTGCTGCCTGGGGAAACTGCTACACCACCTTTCTTGTAGGAGGGTAGTCAACGGGGTATACCATACTTGTTTTTTTATTTTTATGACAGTTGTGAGATGTTTGGGACAGTTATAGACCAGGCTCTTTACAGCAGGAAGCAAGCGTTTCCCGATGTGGGTTGGAAGACTTGATGCAGATAGACAAGGGTTTTATTGTTGAGCTTATCTGCGTGTTCCCATCAAACTCCAAACCCCCAGCATTTGGGTGGGTAGGCAAGACAAGGAGAGAGGGATGTTGTTGCGTCATGGCCAAAATTGAAATTGGTTGGTGCTTCAACTGCTGTGTCTCCTCAGACTTGAGTTTGATGGCCTTTGCTTCGGCCGGCATGCTTTTAATTATTGCTGCCAAAGGATCTCTGGGTGAAGTGGTTGTCTGTTGGATTTGGTTGATGGGGGTTGGTGCGGGGGTAGTGGGTCTATGGGTTTGAGACTGTGGTCCCTCCCTTCGTCCTTAACTACTGTACTCAGTCTGCTGGGTTTACCTTCAAAGCTGGTTTTTAATTGCAGTAATGCACTGCCAACCCGGACATTTTCTATGATGGCGTGGGGTTTGCTCAGCCAACAAATGCCGCTATAAAAATGAATTTTCTAGCGTACTAGAGAATGTATCCAGTGTCATGAGCTCTACTCGATGGGGGAGGGGCAAAAGGTTTTCATAGGTGACGGAGACTAACTTTTTTACCTCGTTAAGACGCTCTCATAGCTAGGTTTTTTGGGAGCAGCTTAGTGTCATTAGTTAAGCCTGTGCTTCTTCAGTACGGAAAAGCTCTTGAAGAGTGACAAACACTTCTTCAACATGAAGGGACCTTCAAATTTAAGAGCATCAACTCACAAGGCTTCCCCTAAGTGCAATACGGCGGTAGCTTGGTAATAGTTATTGGCATCTGCAACTTCCAACAAAACATTTGATGAAATACTCCATAGCAACGTAAAAGGCATCTGTGCGGGGCTTTGGGGAGGGGGTTAGATTAGTTTCTGCAAAGCGTCTGTCAACTGCTTGAGTCCTCAAGCAGGTTGGACTCCAATTGGGGTTGTGCAGCACTCGGTGCATTTGTGTTACCTTACTTTATCAATGTCAGAACTAGTGGGTTTGAGGGAAGGAAAGGTGTACTGGAAGTATACCGAGGTAGGGAAAGGTGGATATAGTAACAGTATACTGGGCAGGGATAGGTTTTGTGGAAAGAGAAGGTGTTTTAGTAGCAGTACACTGAACCGGATAGGTTTTGGTGGAAGGGGAATGGTGTAAAAGCAGCATACCGGGCCAGGATAGCTTTTGGGTAAAAGGGAGGGGATGTAGTAGTAGCATGCCGGGGATTCTGGGCCATTATAGTTTCTGTCTTCAATCATGCCCTCTTCATAGTGTTCATCTCTCCTACCACTGGCACCAATGTAGTAGGTCTTGCCACTTACTGTGCATGCAATGGTTTTACAACCAACAAAAAACTCTTCATGTTTGCTTCTCCTCTCATTCCCCACGAGGTCCTCCCCATTAGACTCATTTTCAGTCCACTTCATTAAAAAAACTACCGGGATTTGGGGTACCAAAAGAATGCTACAAGCAATACATTCTTAATAAAGTAAATAACACTACAAGGTATATGATGATAGCCAATCATACAGTTCGTGCATGATCTAGCTCCCTGGGTTGAAGTCCCAGCCAATCAGAGGGAAGAGTCCCTCCTCTAAGAATACTTGCCTTCATCACATATAGAGGTGTTTCTAGACTCATGGTCCCAAGACTTCTGTTATACTTGAGCTCTAAATGACTTGGTTTGGACACTGGGCTGATATAAGTGTTTTATGGCAGATATAATGAATCCCTGGTTAGCATACGGGCCGGCGTAGGTGCTATGCCAAGACGGTATAGTATTATATGAGATTATGGAGTGATACCGGATCCTATCCTGAGCAGTATTAAGAGGGTATTTGTAAGTGGTACAAAGAGATGAGACTGGAGTGTTAGGGAAAGGAGCAGGGGTGGAAGGGGGAGGGGTTTAACAATGCTTCACTACTAAGTTCTCCCACAATACATTTAAAGAACGTTTTCTTTTACAGGGGATCAGAAGTTTGAATACAATGGCAAGCAATTTCACAGCGCTTGTTTCCTCTGCTATTTTTGTCAGAACAACATTGGAATAAAAAGTTTTATTCCCCATGAGGACGGCACTTTCTGCTGCATGTGCTGTTATGAGAGCAAATTTGCTACAAAGTGTGAAGTTTGTAGTGAGGTGAGTTGTGGTTCTTGAGGAGTAGATGTAATGTCTTGTTTAATTATAATATCGGACATTGTGTAAATGTAAAATATAATATTGTGGGGTAAGTGTACTGTGTACATAATATATTGTGGTAAATTGTAGTGTACGTGCAATCAATGACGTGCTGAGTGGTGGCACACAGTCACACATGCCCAAATGAAAATATCAACTGGGGAACATGCTCAAATGAGATGTTCCCAAGTGTAGATGAAAAATGCCCAAGTGAAATGTTCCCAAACAAAAAGACACGCACAGGTTGAAAAAAATAAGTGTACCAGAAGTGGTAGTACAGTATTTGCTGGATGGTGACCAGTTGAGACAAACTTGAAATGTTACAGAGCTGTACGTTTAGAAAAGGTTTTTTCGGCAGTATTAAATGTGACTGGGGCTGCCATCTTGCTTATTGGTTGCTTCTATGGATGAAAGGCTCATAGTTTATGGCTGCCTATGAATAAAAATTCAACTATGGCTAAAATGTCTATGGTGTTTTTTTATAGACATTTTATTGAAATTTGGTTGCATCAAATCTGTGCTTCAAGTTATCCTCCCCAACAACTGAGTACCATTAGTTAAGAAATAAATCTTGATAATTACTGTGTTTTCATATCATGAAAAATCTCTGTGGTTTGCTACCACAAATATTTGGTGACAACGGCATATCTTTCCATGACTCAAAGTTTATCGCTGTTGGTTAAACCACTTCCACAGAGGCAGTTGCAGTCAGTGTGTTGTTAAGTGCAATTTAGCCGACTAGCGTCACAGGCTGTTTTTATTATTATTTTCTTATACCGTGGAAGGACAAATATATGAAAAAAATATCACATATTTGTTGGCTGACTTAGGAAGCTGTGTGGTGACAAGGGATTTTAGTTGTGTATTGGCTATCATTCAATGAATGATGTTATTTATTATTAGTTAGTAATAAATATTGAAAAACCAAGTGAATACTTGTTAAAACAAAAATACTACAGTTTGTTTTTCATTACGGCAATAATTAATTACCAGCAAATAAGATTTGTTCATTTCAAATCAGTTGTATTGTTTCCTAAATAACGGTGTAACAAACCACAAATGATCATCGTTAGTTAAATATAAATACACACACACAAGCTAACGATGCCATGCGGTTACAATGTATAATTTTCGGCTTCGTGTTTTATTACGCATGCCTGGTTTTATCGCCTTAGCGACATTAGCGTTTCCAATAGCAATAAACATCTGGCATTCGGCTTATTGCCAATGCAAATTTATCGACAATGATATTTCCAAAAGGAATTTCCCTTTATCGCCGGCAGTATTGCCAATTTTTCATGATATGGAGACATAGTAATTAAGAGTATTAGATAAAGTAACTCAATATCAGTAACAAACTCCACAATTAGTGAGTGTGCAGCAGTGCCTCTGAATTTGTTTCCAATGTAAATAATACTGCCATTTACTTACTATTTACTTATTATAATAATAATTTTAATTATTGATTACAATTAGTTTTCTGTTACTAATCAACAAAATCTAAATCATATTTTATTTTAAATTAACAGTAGGTGAAGCTTATTATAATCATGATCATAAGATAAACTTATTTTTCTATATTTCATAAATTAGCTTTTATTTTCTTTGTTTGCGAGTTGATAATAATGTTATGTACGTGCATAGTGTAGCTATTGTTATACAGTAAGATTAAAGTTAAGGGTAGCTAAAAGATTGGTGATAAGAGAAATTGATTAAGAAGCCGGACGCTTCTGGAGTGTTGTGTTTGTTGTGTTGTGTGTTGAGTGTCTATTTATACCTGATGAGTGATCTAACAAATAATAATAATGATTATCGTTATTGCATAATCTTCAGGTTTTTATATCGTTCATCCTGGGGAACACTCCTTTCCTCTCTATTTCTGTTTAGAAGTTGATGGTAAACTATTATCTGATATTATTGCCTTCATTTATTGTCAAAAATTCATTCTTATTTTTATTGATTAGAACTCTCTGAACTCAGGCATACTCTTGTTTAGTTTAGTACTTTGGTCAATTACTTGGACACATCCTTGCCCAACTTGGGAACCAAAACATTGTTTGCAGTATGCGCGCTATCCAGAGTGTGCCCTAGTTAGATTTTCCTTTCAGAACACCCCTGAAAATGTAACGTAAAATATAAATATTTTGACATTTTTTACGGTAAATGTAATGTGTAAGATATTATGATACATTGTAATATAAATGTAAATTATAATATTATGTTGTGATACATTGTGAAGGTTTTTGCGGCCACCTTCATCAAACACAAATGAAAAGTGGCTCTCTAAAGAGGCTGCCACTTTGATGTCAAGTACCAGCTAGTACTGCTAGTAATAAGTAGCCAAACAAAATTCTGAGTCGGAGATCTTTATTGTTAACACTTTCATTAGGAAGGCACCAGCCAGACTAATGAGATAGTTTGTTGAGGTTATATAACTAATGTTGAGGTTATTTAAGTATATATTCTCCTATATCCATCAAGGTTAACGATCAATTGCAAAGTGTGCAATAACAATCCAGCACTACTCTGTGCAAATGCCTAGCCAGTTCTGAGTTAGATCAAAAATATGGGGTCTACTTGGAGAAAATAATACAATTTAAAACGAAGTTATGTAGTTGGTTAAAATAAAGCAGGTGTATCAAAAAGGAAGTAGTGTAGCGGATTTTGTGGTCCTGCTACTTCACTGCTGTCTGCCAGCACAACTGAACAGTCAGCCTCTCAAGGCTTGGCAATGAGCAGTCAACCTCTCTCCAGAGGTGACCCTGTGCCGGGCACTTGCAACTAGTTGTGAAGGAAAACCCTCAACTTTAACAACTGTAATGAGCCCTCGACTGATGCATACACTCAGTGCTTTCGAGTAGTATGAGCATTTATTCTTGTAAAAATAACAAGTGGCAACACAAAAATGACATGTAATGAACTGCTCTGGACTGAACAAATGCTCTGCCTTTTATAGGCAGAGTTAACGGAAGTGACTGGAAGTGTTTGGCCTAGTTTGCCAGAAACTCCAATCACACATAAGAATTACACGAGTTGACCAATAACAGTATGTATGAAATTACTAGCCAATAATAAATAAATAAATTAGTTAAAGGAAAATGGTGCCCAGAAGTAAGGGGCAGAGTCTATGGCATTCCAGCCAGTAAAAAATCAGTATTCCTCTCTCCAGCAGTTCTTGGTATTTTACGGCCTTTGATCCTGGTTTCTCCACTTCTGAGGATGGTAATTACCTGTATCTGGGTCCCAGAGGTCCTTGGGATATATTTCATTCCTCAGTCTATGTCAGCCAACCTATTGGCGGCCCGGAATAGCTACCCAGGGCCGGGGTAGTAAACACCCTGTGCCGGTATGGTGAAATAATGGTTCTACCGCTTGACTGAGCAGATAGGTTACTTGCAACTAATACCGGACTTGTTATTTGCTTATAGGAGGCATGCCTGAAGCCTGCAGGCTATCAGGGAGCCTTAGAAAGTAGTGGTCACTTATAGGAGGCATTCCTGAAGCCTGCAGGCCATCAGGGGGGCCTTAGAAAGTGTGGTCACTTATAGGAGGCATGCCTGAAGCCTGCAGGCCATCAGGGAGCCTTAGAAAGTAGTGGCAACTTATAGGAGGCATGCCTGAAGCCTGCAGGCCATCAGGGGGCCTTAGAAAGTGGTGGTCACTTATAGGAGGCATGCCTGAAGCCTGCAGGCCATCAGGGGGGCCTTAGAAAGTAGTGGTCACTTATAGTGGTTGGTAAAATCCACTACAGTAGAACTCAAACAATTCATCTATAGTACATCAGCTTGACTCATCATTGGGTTGTATATCCTTTAACTGGCCCACCTCAGCTGATAAGCTGGCTCTGATTTCAACTGCAATTACTTTTAGTAGTTTTTCACTCACTCATTAGGAGGCACCAGACTAATGAGATAGTTTGTTGAAGTGATATATAAGTACATAGTTTGTTGAAGTGATATATAAGTATATACTTTGTTGAAGTGATATATAAGTATATAGTTGGTTGAAGTGATATATAAGTATATAGTTGGTTGAAGTGATATATAAGTATATAGTTGGTTGAAGTGATATATAAGTATATAGTTTGTTGAAGTGATATATAAGTATATAGTTGGTTGAAGTGATATATAAGTATATAGTTGGTTGAAGTGATATATAAGTATATAGTTGGTTGAAGTGATATATAAATATATAGATTGTTGAAGTGATATATAGGTATATAGTTTGTTGAAGTGATATATAAGTATATAGTTGGTTGAAGTGATATATAAGTATATAGTTGGTTGAAGTGATATATAAGTATATAGTTGGTTGAAGTGATATGTAAGTATATAGTTGCTTGAAGTGATGTATAGGTATATAGTTTGTTGAAGTGATATATAAGTATATAGTTGGTTGAAGTGATATATAAGTATATAGTTGGTTGAAGTGATATATAAGTATATAGTTGGTTGAAGTGATATATAAGTATATAGTTTGTTGAAGTGATTTATAAGTATATAGTTTGTTGAAGTGATATATAAGTATATAGTTGGTTGAAGTGATATATAAGTATATAGTTGGTTGAAGTGATATGTAAGTATATAGTTGGTTGAAGTGATATATAGGTATATAGTTTGTTGAAGTGATATATAAGTATATATTTTCATATATACGCTAAGACTGATATTTAATTGCAAGGCACAGAATAGCAATCCTGCATTACACTGCACAAATGCGTAACCAGCTCCAAGTAACAATAACAGTATGCGCTATACAATTGGTTAAGAAGAAGAAGATGTATCAGAAGGAAGTAGAATTCGGACAGATATTCTCGAGCACATCAGCTCGACTCATCATTAGATTGATATCTATAAGCTGGCCCACATGTCAATTCATATACTTTTTTAGCAGTTCTTTATGCTACATGTACATCTACCGATTACGTACCGATTTGCCCTTACCAATAAAAGATGATGTCAAGGAGTTTCCCCTACTTTTTTTCTCTACTTGCCATTCTCACGTAATACCGGTGAAACTCGCTACATTTTTGTTATAGTTAGCCATAAAGTGCTTTCAAACAATAAAGACGGTACGCTCAAAAACGACTCTTCATCTAAAAATAGTTGCACTTCAGAAACAGTTTTGTTGGAAATACTGAAACAGCGAACAGTAATATTATTGGTCAAATCACGAATTGTCTACCGATTTTTTGACCACGAGCAAAACCTACCGATAGCCTCAGATAAAATTCTACCGATCATTTCGTTACGTCACACCGGAAACGGATGCAGGGAAATCTTCAATCGGTAAGGCAAATCGGGAGCTAATTGGTAGATGTACTTGGGGTATTACTCAGCCACTTTCTTGTGTAACTTAGCACAATGAGGGGATTTCCCTAGAGTTAGCCACTTGTTACCAGGGAACAACCCATGTAACTGTATTACAATATTGTAGTGAATGTGTAATGTACTGATTGCAGGCTATGAAAGAAAATGGAGTGAGATTAAAAGAGAAGACATACCACCAATGCTGTTTCAAGTGCAGCTGCTGTAATATGCCATTGGCACATGTTAAATTCGCTACAAAGGATAGCAAACTTTATTGCGCAGATTGCTATGTTAAACAGTGTGCCAAGCTGTGTATGCAATGCAGGCAACCAATATCTGGTGAGTACTGGCCATTGCACTTTCTTTGTACAATGTTGCATTAGTACATAATATGCTATATACTGATGCACTATTGTAATGGATTCCGGTCTGTTACCACGGACATCCACTAATCTCGAGTATTCTACCTCTCTCCAGAGGGGACACTGTGCTAACCGACAGTGACAACTGTATAGGGCAACCGAATTACCCGGTAAGGCAAGAGCCCATGGCTCAGACAAACAGTACCGAGTAGTGTCTGTTATAATGGCTTTATTCTCTAAGCTGTCCTGAGGGTAATTATTCCTCTAGGGTTTAGCAATATAAGAGTATATGCCATGGCAACATTGTAATGAATGCAAAGATCAACAGTGGGTGCTCTCCTTTTATAGGAGAGCTGACAAGCACAAAACATATAACAGTCAATGCACAGGAAGTAGATTAACCAATTACATTAACTATATAAATAACCAACCAATCAACAATGCAATGTAAATAATAAAGGGAGGTGCCAAGTGGCTAAGGGCGGAGTCCTTTCTCCTGATTGTCCAATGAGTGCTCCTACAGGGTTCTCAGGCTGTACGTAGAGTTAGGTCCATGGAGTTGGTAGTTTAAGGGTGAGTACTTCCTGTTCTCGACCTTGACTAAGTTCTTAGACATGTTTGAGGATCCTCCTCTAAAGCGGCCAATTACATTAACTATATAAATAACCAACCAATCAACAATGCAATGTAAATAATAAAGGGAGGTGCCAAGTGGCTAAGGGCGGAGTCCTTTCTCCTGATTGTCCAATGAGTGCTCCTACAGGGTTCTCAGGCTGTACGTAGAGTTAGGTCCATGGAGTTGGTAGTTTAAGGGTGAGTACTTCCTGTTCTCGACCTTGACTAAGTTCTTAGACATGTTTGAGGATCCTCCTCTAAAGCGGCCATCTTGTGCCGGCCCAGTACAGCTGTACCGGGTCGGTAGAGGTCACTACTGACCCTGCAGGGGTCAATACCGGCCCTGCTTACTATGCCACCGGCACAGTAGGACTTTCTACCCAACAGCTATTAGCCAAACGCTGTGGGCAAAAGTTTAGCGCATTGTCTCGCAAGGTTTCTAGCGTAAACGACCTGTTTACTACTAGTGTGCACTAAAATCTACCACATACCTCTCTCCATTAAAGTCATAGCCTGGCTTTAATAACAAAATATCAAGAGCAGATATGTGTGGGGGGTAACACTCGTACCCAGATTATATATTTGATTGTATAGACAGATATATAATAGAATCAGGAGTATATATTTGATAATACATATATACATTGTCCGGCGTCTCGTTCAGTAGAGAGCGCCCCTCAGGCTGGTGGCTTGCTGGTGCAACCGCTCAACCTCCGTGGTGACAAGCCGCGCTTCGACTTTAGCCACAGTAGTCTGTCCCTCCGACAGAGTCTGACTGATCAACAGTCTTCGCAGCTCTCCCAGCTGCTTCTCAAGAGCAGTGACGTGGTCCTCTATCTGTGTAGCCAGACGGTCACTGTGTTGAAGGAAGTGAAGTGAAGGTCTTGGCACTTCCACTTCTCCTGGCTCGGTAGCGGCAACTTCTGGCTCTGGTAGGCAATTTGCGCTGGGTGGACTAGCTGTCCGTTTAGGTATCCTGTACCCGGTAAGAGTTGGCATGAGCTTGCCTCTCCGATCGTCTTTCTTCTTCGGAGCTTCCTTGCGTACTGGAGAGCCCAGTCGCTTCCTCACGGGCACCCTGGGAGTTGGCTCCCCTTGGTGTGTAGGCTGACATCGCCTAAACTTAGGTGCATTGGTCCACCTGACAAACTCGCAGAAGCGGGAGTAGCTAGGGCGATCAACAGTATAGATGATCCCCGTCTTCTGGTAGTGGACGGCATCTCCTGGCGTCAAACTTGCTCTGGTGGGAGTACACCGCATCGCGGCTCTCGCTCGCTTAGTGGCACCGACAGTAATGTCTCAGGTAGTGTTGCAGCGTGTGTACCCTGAGCTGCCGAGTATTTTTGGCCTGATAATTACACTAGGTACACGTGTAGTCCGCGGCCTCCTGCAACAGGTGTTCCACCCGCTCCTCAGTCTCCGAGGTAATCCAGCGCAGTATACGCCATCTTGTGGGATTCCTTCTCCCATCCTCCTTCCACGAGGTGGTTGGCTCGTCGTCCAAGGTAGGTGTAACGGAAACTGGCACCTTCTCCTCTGTCTCCTCTGCAGGAGGACTGGGTGCTTGCACCAACCGTATGGTGAGCCTTGGCGTCACGTCCACTTGGGAGCGTGAGTCTACAACAACAGGTGCATGATAAACTTTATGCAACGTGTTAATGGGCTGCCTATATTGCAGCGGTGCTTGCTGTACCATAGTGTCATGTATGGGTGAGAGCAGTGGCCCTGGAAGTTCTAGCGCCGACAGAACCTTCCGTATTTTATTCCTAGGAGAACGCCGTTCCTTATCCAAGGAAATCCAGCGCCTTTTCTCCTCTTCCCACTGTACCGTGGGGGTGCAAGCAACATCCCGTGCCGGGGTGTGGTGCACTGTGCTGTGTGGCACTAAGGTTGGTGGTGAAGACGTCGTGGGAGGTTCACCCTCAGCTGCCACCACAGGCTTTCTCCTTCGGTAGGCTCTACAAGGGTAACTATTGCCTTGTAACCTCTCAGTCTTTCCTGACCGAATCTCTGGAGGACCCCGGGCCGGTACAGGGTTGCCCCGGGCCGGTATAGAGGTGCTCCGGGCCGGTAGGGAGTCATCCCGGGCCGGCAGGCAGGCAGCATCAAGTGGTGGGCACTTGATCTCCCGCTCTTTTTTATCTGCTGCCCTTATGAGGGTGTCAGCAGTCCCAACCCGTGGGAGAGCGCATACTCTACTGTCACCAGCGCATGGTAAGTCTAGAGGTATAGGTTTAGCATAGCTAGGCGGGCTGCCACTCCGTAGTGCTAACGGATCTCGTGGTATGCAGTTTTCAAACAACCATTTCGAAAATGCTGCATTTAATTGCTCACCCTCTTTTTCTTTCTCAGCTAGCTGGGCCTTCTCCTCCTTCTCCTCTGCTTTCTCTTTCTCTGGCTTGGTGTACAGCTCTGCTGTGGGCATTGTCTCCAGTTCCTTCTCTAACTGGGCAAGTGGATAATCATCCAAGTCTAGCAGCAGATCTTCTGCGCGCAGAAGATCTGCTGCTAGACTTGGATGATTATCCACTTGCCCAGTTCAGTTCCAAGCAATGGTTAGACATCTTGTAGGTAAGTGTTACTCCTTTGATGACTTTCGCGGGTATGAATGGCTTCTTTGAGCTGCAGTGTTGTTCACAACTCTGACTCACTCTGTCTGGCTCCACAGGAAGTGTTTGGGTACTGGGGGTTTTTGGCCACTTCTCCAATTTCTTCCGAAGGTCTGCTACAGTGATTCTGTTCACTGGAGGTTGTCGGGGAGCTCCTGGGGATTCTTTTGAAACCAAGCGTGACGCGGTCCGCACCTCCCTTGCAGTCTTTTTGGGTCTGTTTACTGATTTCCTTGCCTTTCCTCTAGGCGGGTGGTGGGAATTCCCATCTATACACAGTTGAGCGCTCTCATAGCCTGCCTCTGTGTGGTGATTGCTTGCTTCATCTCTGTATCTTTTAACAGAGGGTTGATAGTCAAAGGGCAGCTGCCTCTCTCCAGCAGCAGGGCTCCCTTCTCCCCAGCGCAGGGGCGTAGCCAGCGGGGGGGAAAACACTGTTTTGCCTATAGCTCCTACAGTTATTGTCCGATCCGGCTCAAATCTTCTGCCATCTACCTGTGGCGGGGGGCTCTTCACAGCCTGATACATTCCACCTGTAGTTCTCTGTACAGCGGGTGGTTGTGTGGGGACGTCCTCCTCTTCAGGGGTGTAAGGGGGGTTCTCCGTCAGCTCTGCTTGCGCTAGACGGACACTATCATTAAGTGGCCGCCCGTGCTTGTCCGTGCAAGGTAACACATGTTCGTCAATGATGACATGGGAGTCTGGAAACCGTAGGGCACACTCGTGTAAGGTGAGGAACGGCATGCCAATTATGGCATCTTCATTGATGTCACTAATGACGAAGTTAACCCTCGTCCTCAGTTTACGAAGCTGCAAGTTTACTTGCAGGGTACCGTAAAAGGGAATCCTAGATCCGCCAGCCATGAGTCCATGTGCCTCGCTGCCTTGCAGCGTGTCCTTCACTGACTGTGGCAATTGCTGATACAGCTGCTTCGACACCAAGTTGGTTGTGCAGCCTGTGTTAATCAACAGGGAGGCTGGTCTACCGGCTAACCTTCCAGCCAGGAAGTAGCTGGCCTGGTAAGGTCGCTCCAACGGTGGCGCTGCCATTTGTGTTCTCCTGGGGGGTTGTCCACTCTCTCCTAGAGTTGCAGGACTGTAAGGGGGTTGACGAGCTTTCCGGCTACTGTCAGTCTGTGTTCTCCTGGGGGGTTGTCCACTCTTTCCTAGAGTTACAGGACTATAAGGGGGTTGGTGAGCAATCCGGCTACTGTCAGTCTGTGTTCTCCTGGGGGGTTGTCCACTCTTTCCTAGAGTTACAGGACTAAAAGGGGGTTGTCGAGCTGTCCGGCTGTCTTCAGCGGGCGTCTGTGCTCTCTTGGGGGGTTGTCCACTCTTTCCTAGAGTTCCAGGACTGTATGAGGTGTCAGGAGTTGTCCAGCTGCAGTCAGCGGGTATTGATGCTCTCTTGGGGGTTTGTCCACTCTCTCCTAGAGTTCCAGGACTGTATGGGGTTTCAGGAGTTGTCCAGCGGTGGTTGGTTGCTGTCGATTGTGTCTTGGGGAGTTGTCCACTCTCTCCTAGAATTCCAGGACTATAAGGGGTTGTGGGTGTGGTCCGGCTTGCCCAGCAGCAGTCAGCTGCCGGTGGCGCTACTGCGGGCGCCGGCCGTTTCCCGTCTGTCTGGGGTTGTTTGTAAAGTGAACTGCTCGCTGAGTTCGGGGGCAAGTGCCCATCATGTGGCCTGGTTGCCCGCAGCCCCAACAGCGCGTTGCAGGTGCTGTCTCCAACTGTGGAGAGGAAGCCGCCTGTCTCGCCGCTCTCAGCGACCGTAACTCTTCTGTCAATAACTTTAGGCTGTCCATGACTGTTGTCATAGGATCCGGTATGGCAGGTGTAGGGGTGTGGTGTGTCTGCTGTGCGGCAGTAGCGGTGGAGACACGTTGAGATGGGCCCTTGGCAGCCGTCCTCATCCATTCCTCTTCCTCCTCGTCGGCATCCTCCTCCAACATCCGTACATGAGCCTGGCGCTCTTCAAACGGCATCTTTATCTGCATATACTCGTTGCCGGCCCTGACTGCTTCAGCAATGTCAATGGGCTGCATGGCCAACAAGTGTCTTTGCAGGTATGCATTTCCGACCGTGGTGCTGAAGATATCCAGCATCATCCTCTGCATAGGTCGGTGAGGTAGATCTGCGTAAGCAACCCGCACTAGGCGCTCTACTTCACTTGCATGCTCTTGGAGCGACGTCTTGTGTTGGCTGCGTAGGCTGGTCAGCCGGGACATAGCTTCCCTGGGTGTTAGCCCAAAACGTCCTCGTAGTGCAGCAAAGATACCCTGCAGGTGTGGAGGCTTTCCACAGTCCAATGCTTTACCTCGTAATGCATCTCTCAGGTATAACATGGCCGTGTTCTCTGGCCACTCGTTCATTTCGGCTACCTCCACGAATCTACTGATAACGTACTCGACGTCTCCTTCGCCGTCGAACTTCGGAGCCTTTAGCCTAGCTGGTGCATTGTCTTGGTTGGGCCTCATCATAGCCGTCAATGCTTCGGTCAATCTATCAATTGCTGTAGCTTCTGGGTTGCCAGCGGGTGCTCGACCAGCGCTGCGTGCTCTCTGGGTGGCCATTCTTTGCAGATAGAGGAGTGATCTCAACTCAGATCTAAGAAATAGTCAGTACAACTGGATCCCGGGCCGGTATAGGTGAGATCCGGGTCGGTAGCAGTGTTTCCAGTGGCTCTAGCAGATCTAGGGGTTGATCCAATGGATACTGTGGCAGTATCTGGCACTCCGTTGCTTGTAACAACCGTTACGAAACTTCTTGTACTGTTGCAGGGCGGAGCAAAACTCTACGAGCCTACAGGCAGTAGTGTAGGGACACTGTAAATGGATACAGTGCCGGGGTCACTGTTACCAGCTGAGTAACTCTCCAAGCTGAATAACCTCTGGTAGCTGAGTCTGTATAGCTGATACACGATTCTCTCTTCTTTCTGTACAGTGCCGGTATCTCTATGTCCAGGTCGGAGCGAACTCTACGAGCCTGTAGAAGATACGGTAGCGTCTGTACTGGACTGCTGCAAACGGAGCAAGCTCTACGGTTGATGCAGACAGCCTTTAGTAGTGGATACTGTGCCGGGATAGCTGCTGCAGTTCGGAGCGAACTCAATGAGCCTGCAGAGAAATCCGGTAGTATCTTGTGTCAATTGCTTCTTCAGATCTACTACTTCGGTAGATCAATTTCTTCTCCTCTCTCCAGATCTACACCCGGTAGATCACTTCTCCTTCTTCAGTGGTAGCTGGCCTGCAGTGCATTCGCAGGGCCAGAGGGTAGCGTGAAAGAGCACAGCGTGGGAAGGTACCGTTTATCCCACCGCTGCCACCAATGTAATGGATTCCGGTCTGTTACCATGGACATCCACTAATCTCGAGTATTCTACTTCTCTCCAGAGGGGACACTGTGCTAACCGACAGTGACAACTGTATAGGGCAATCGAATTACCCGGTAAGGCAAGAGCCCATGGCTCAAACAAACAGTACCGAGTAGTGTCTGTTATAATGGCTTTATTCTCTAAGCTGTCCTGAGGGTAATTATTCCTCTAGGGTTTAGCAATATAAGAGTATATGCCATGGCAACATTGTAATGAATGCAAAGATCAACAGTGGGTGCTCTCCTTTTATAGGAGAGCTGACAAGCACAAAACATATAACAGTCAATGAACAGGAAGTAGATTAACCAATTACATTAACTATATAAATAACCAACCAATCAACAATGCAATGTAAATAATAAAGGGAGGTGCCAAGTGGCTAAGGGCAGAGTCCTTTCTCCTGATTGTCCAATGAGTGCTCCTACAGGGTTCTCAGGCTGTACGTAGAGTTAGGTCCATGGAGTTGGTAGTTTAAGGGTGAGTACTTCCTGTTCTCGACCTTGACTAAGTTCTTAGACATGTTTGAGGATCCTCCTCTAAAGCGGCCATCTTGTGCCGGCCTAGTACTGCTGTACCGGGTCGGTAGAGGTCACTACCGACCCTGCAGGGGTCAATACCGGCCCTGCTTACTATGCCACCGGCACAGTAGGACTTTCTACCCAACAGCTATTAGCCAAACGCTGTGGGCAAAAGTCTAGCGCATTGTCTCGCAAGGTTTCTAGCGTAAACGACCTGTTTACTACTAGTGTGCACTAAAATCTACCACACTATATTGTATACTCATATTGTATATTATACACTTACGTAATATAGTATACATTCAATAGTATATCGTACACCCATATAGTATATTGTGCACTAATAGAGTACATAGTACACTCACACAATATATTATCCACCACTAATATGGTATTTTGTACATTTATACTGTATATTATAGACTTATATAGTACAATGTACACTCACACAAATCATTATCAACTTATATAATATATTATTCAATAATACAGTATATTGTACACCTATGAAGTATATTATTCACGTGTATAATGTATATTTCACTTATATTGGGTATTATATACACATGGTATAGTATACACTCACGTAGTATATCATTATACACAGGTATAGTATATTATTATACACAGATATAGTATATTATTATACACCGATATAGTATATTATTATACACAGATATAGTATATTATTATACACCGATATAGTATATTATTATACACAGATATAGTATATTATTATACACCGATATAGTATATTATTATACACAGATATAGTATATTATTATACACATATATAGTATATTATTATACACAGATATAGTATATTATTATACACCGATATAGTATATTATTATACACAGATATAGTATATTATTATACACAGGTATAGTATATTATTATACACCGATATAGTATATTATTATACACAGATATAGTATATTATTATACACAGGTATAGTATATTATTATACACAGATACAGTATATTATTATACACAGATATAGTATATTATTATACACAGATATAGTATATTATTATACACCGATATAGTATATTATTATACACATATACAGTATATTATTATACACAGATATAGTATATTATTATACACAGATATAGTATATTATTATACACAGATATAGTATATTATTATACACAGGTATAGTATATTATTATACACAGATATAGTATATCATTATACACAGATATAGTATATTATTATACACCGATATAGTATATTATTATACACCGATATAGTATATTGTTATACACAGATATAGTATATTATTATACACAGATATAGTATATTATTATACACAGATATAGTATATTATTATACACCGATATAGTATATTATTATACACAGATATAGTATATTATTATACACCGATATAGTATATTATTATACACAGATATAGTATATTATTATACACCGATATAGTATATTATTATACACAGATATAGTATATTATTATACACAGATATAGTATATTATTATACACAGGTATAGTATATTATTATACACCGATATAGTATATTATTATACACAGATATAGTATATTATTATACACAGGTATAGTATATTATTATACACCGATATAGTATATTATTATACACAGATATAGTATATTATTATACACAGATATAGTATATTATTATACACAGGTATAGTATATTATTATACACCGATATAGTATATTATTATACACAGATATAGTATATTATTATACACAGGTATAGTATATTATTATACACCGATATAGTATATTATTATACACAGATATAGTATATTATTATACACAGATATAGTATATTATTATACACAGATATAGTATATTATTATACACCGATATAGTATATTATTATACACCGATATAGTATATTATTATACACCGATATAGTATATTATTATACACAGATATAGTATATTATTATACACCGATATAGTATATCATTATACACCGATATAGTATATTATTATACACCGATATAGTATATTATTATACACAGATATAGTATATTATTATACACAGATATAGTATATTATTATACACCGATATAGTATATTATTATACACCGATATAGTATATTATTATACACAGGTATAGTATATTATTATACACAGATATAGTATATTATTATACACCGATATAGTATATTATTATACACCGATATAGTATATTATTATACACAGATATAGTATATTATTATACACCGATATAGTATATTATTATACACCGATATAGTATATTATTATACACAGGTATAGTATATTATTATACACAGATATAGTATATTATTATACACCGATATAGTATATTATTATACACCGATATAGTATATTATTATACACAGGTATAGTATATTATTATACACAGATATAGTATATTATTATACACCGATATAGTATATTATTATACACCGATATAGTATATTATTATACACAGGTATAGTATATTATTATACACAGATATAGTATATTATTATACACCGATATAGTATATTATTATACACCGATATAGTATATTATTATACACCGATATAGTATATTATTATACACCGATATAGTATATTATTATACACCGATATAGTATATTATTATACACAGGTATAGTATATTATTATACACAGATATAGTATATTATTATACACCGATATAGTATATTATTATACACCGATATAGTATATTATTATACACAGATATAGTATATTATTATACACAGATATAGTATATTATTATACACAGGTATAGTATATTATTATACACAGGTATAGTATATTATTATACACAGATATAGTATATTATTATACACCGATATAGTATATTATTATACACCGATATAGTATATTATTATACACAGGTATAGTATATTATTATACACAGATATAGTATATTATTATACACCGATATAGTATATTATTATACACCGATATAGTATATTATTATACACAGATATAGTATATTATTATACACCGATATAGTATATTATTATACACCGATATAGTATATTATTATACACAGGTATAGTATATTATTATACACAGATATAGTATATTATTATACACCGATATAGTATATTATTATACACCGATATAGTATATTATTATACACAGATATAGTATATTATTATACACAGATATAGTATATTATTATACACAGATATAGTATATTATTATACACAGATATAGTATATTATTATACACAGATATAGTACATTATTATACACAGATATAGTATATTATTATACACAGATATAGTATATTATTATACACAGGTATAGTATATTATTATACACAGGTATAGTATATTATTATACACCGATATAGTATATTATTATACACCGATATAGTATATTATTATACACAGATATAGTATATTATTATACACCGATATAGTATATTATTATACACAGATATAGTATATTATTATACACAGATATAGTACATTATTATACACAGATATAGTATATTATTATACACCGATATAGTATATCATTATACACCGATATAGTATATTATTATACACCGATATAGTATATTATTATACACAGATATAGTATATTATTATACACAGATATAGTATATTATTATACACATATATAGTATATTATTATACACCGATATAGTATATTATTATACACCGATATAGTATATTATTATACACAGATATAGTATATTATTATACACAGATATAGTATATTATTATACACCGATATAGTATATTATTATACACAGGTATAGTATATTATTATACACAGATATAGTATATTATTATACACCGATATAGTATATTATTATACACCGATATAGTATATTATTATACACCGATATAGTATATTATTATACACCGATATAGTATATTATTATACACAGATATAGTATATTATTATACACAGATATAGTATATTATTATACACATATATAGTATATTATTATACACCGATATAGTATATTATTATACACCGATATAGTATATTATTATACACCGATATAGTATATTGTTATACACAGATATAGTATATTATTATACACAGATATAGTATATTATTATACACATATATAGTATATTATTATACACCGATATAGTATATTATTATACACCGATATAGTATATTATTATACACAGATATAGTATATTATTATACACAGATATAGTATATTATTATACACAGGTATAGTATATCATTATACACAGATATAGTATATTATTATACACAGATATAGTATATTATTATACACCGATATAGTATATCATTATACACCGATATAGTATAGACTATTAGACTATTGATATCAATTAATTTTCCAATTTGTGCTCAAATTAAGATACCAAAGTAATATGGTAGAAGCAAATCTCTGACTGGTTTCACAAGGACAATATGGTTTTCCTGGTCGCACCTGTAGGGTGTCCTTTTGTGTGCACCAGAAGTTTGAATCCCTTATTTTATATTGGTTGCTCATGTAATAGAGCATTATTTTTAATTTTGTCGATGAAAAATGATTTGATTTTTATAAGTATTTTTTCTAGGGCTTTATTGTGCATCGGGTTAATTGTTGGGTTTATGTTTAGATTTGCTCATAGTTATGATCATTATTTCAATACTGAAGTGTGACTGCTCAAAGCCAAAATGAAATGAAAAATGTCATATCGAAAAATTGACTTCAACATTGCAGACATGCAATTTAATCTTGTCGATTCTAATTTTTGCTCCACTGGCTGGTGTGTAGTCATTGATAAACAAAACCAGTTTGCTGGTAGTGCGTTTGAACTCCAATTTCATTGTAGGTTCAGGAACCACAAGTTTTTTCTGTTGAAAAAGAGCAAGATGAGGTTTTCCGGTGAACTTAAGTGTTTTATTACCCTTGACTAATGCCCTCCTCTTTCTTCTGTCCATGTCGCTGTGTGCAGCGACATCTTTAGTTATTGAAGCATCATGCACCCCACCTTCCATCTTTCTTTTGTATTTCTTTTCCATAGCATTAGTCTCCAGCAATTGCAAAAAGTAAGTTTGCAATCTGTAATTTTTAGCATATTCAATAGGTTTACCTTTCATTGACATTGTTATTTTCTTAACCATTTAATGGAGAGAGACGCCCACCACACGGGCGTATTATCTTTATTGCAGGGAATATCACACCCATCGTATTGGACCATTTGTGCTTATATTTGCAAAGATTGAGATAATACTCATTGCTACACATGATATTCTGATATTCTGATCGGACCATAAGAATTGAGTCTGTCTGGTCTGAGAATTGTTTATTCAAATCTCTCCATGGAAACGTTTGTAGGTTCTGTCTCGAACACATCCCGCGGGAGGTATATAATATAGGGTGATCTCTTAATCTTGGCCATCTTTGCTGATTTTAAGTACTTGAACAAGATCCTTATTCAACGATGCTGGCTCAACGCAATGAGGATTTTTAAACACTTGATAGATGGCGGTATTTTTCTCTCTTGCACTGGCACTAGCAAAGGTACATTTGTACGGCCTATCATTTTGTTGTCAACGATGCTGAAATAGACGTATAGAGACGTTAGACCATAATTTATATCCAGTGGTGTCATTGCTGCACCTACCTCAAGGGTATATAGTTTGTCCACTTGGTTTGAATCCAAAGATGTAGGTTTTATCCTTGGAAATATTGAAAGTCGTATCGGGATCGCTGGTTGTCAGTAAATGTGTATTGGACACCTTCTCATAGAAGATGGCAAACTTATTATTCAAACTCATTTCATGAAACCTTTTTGTATGACCCCTCCAACATTTTTATGATATCATATCTTCCATTACTGATTAGGAAAAAAGATTTACTAAGATTTCTAAAAGCCATTATAAATCATTTTTATTAGGCTCTCTAATAAACCTTGAAAGTAAACTTCTTAGATTTGAGGAGACATCCAATCTCCAACGCGATCTACATAACTATTCTTAATAATAAATAATTAAAATTTCTTTGTCTCTCCAATAAATTTGTTATTTATCGATGCAAAGAATTTACAGTCTGAAGAGCAAACTTCTTAGATTCAAGGAGAATCCCATTCTCCAATGCCGCCTACATCGCTACAACTAATAATAATGAAGTAGAATCCAGCTGTCTCTCCGCTAAAATCGTAGCTTTGTTTAGTGTTTTCTTTGTACGAAAACACTATTATGTAAGGGTATTGCCACGGGGAGAAAGTTTTTTGTAACCTTTGATGCAAAGTTTTTCATTGGATGTAGGGATAGATTATTCGGTGCAACTTTAACTATATAAGGGCCAATGTTTTTAAACAGAAATCATCCACTCTAGTAACACTGACTGAAAGAACAACATCTACTGGAACTACCAGGACTCTCAGCTGTGAGGTGAGCTTTCATGAATAATTATTTCACTCTAGTTGAAGAACTCAACTAGTTGCTCTGGAGAACGAGGCTCTTCAAGAATCTAAAAGTTTGGCTCCCAAGACTGCAAAGTCTTTGGAGTTGATAAATCTGAATTTATCAGAGTGGCAACTAGGTTCTCTTTATTTGTTTTTGTTATTATTAAAATTAGCTATGTTGCTCGCGCTGGAGAACGAAACTTCCCAAGAATCTTAAGTTTTGCTGTCAAGACTGCTAAGACTTTAGAGTTGATACTCAAATTTATCAGAGAGACAACCATGTTCTGCTTATTTGTTGTTATTATTAATAGAAGTTATGTTGCTCACGCTGGAGAAGGAGGCTCTTCCAGAATCTAAAAAGTTTGCTCTTGAGACTGCAAAGACTTTGGTACTGATAAATATGATTTTATCAGACAGATTACTAGATTCTACATATTTATTATTATAAAGATAAGTTATGCCATTTGTATTGGAGAATGGGTCTTCCCTTGAATCTAAAAGGTTTGCTCTTGGCGCTGTATAGTTTTGGCGTCAATAAATGTCAACTTATCAGGGGTACAAGATATTCTATTTATTGCTATTAACTTCAATTATGCCAACTAGAATTGATTACCTCCGTTTTTGTTTCAATATAAATTATTGCGCTCTCATATATCTTTCTCTTTTTTATTTTAGATCATTAAGAGCTTTAAGGAATTTATACCCTCCACTTGTCACGCATTTATGGAGCACATGCTGACCATTCCTGCCAAATCTATACCAATAGTGGCTTATCAAGCTATGCTGTTCTGCATGTTGGAAATGTTTGAACTGCTTGGTGAATCGGTTTCTTCGCCGAAAACATAAACAGTAACTGATAAGTTTTCTAATATGATACATATGTCAACCGATCTAGATGTTACTACCTAGTTAAAAAAGATTCGAAACCAATATGGAATGAAAAGTCATTTTTTATGATAAGCAGATTTAAATGGTCAACTAAATATTTGAGTGTTTTAATCGAATATCTCTGTGTATGCATTAAAACTGATTGTAGATGTACTTAATCGTTTGCAATAATTTATTTCATTTTATGCATAGTGTGTCTTGTTATAATAAAACCTATTATAATCGATAATTTTTTACAATCATAAGTTACCATTTGAACAAATATTCAATTAAATAGACAAAACAGCGACTTATAAAGGGATTTATTAAACGTAGATTCATAAAACGCGTATCCTCCTATTTACACTCGATGTTAAACCTTTACAATCTGAATTATCACCCCAGTTTGTACCAACATATGTTAGTATTTAGACAATAATAAAAACCATGATACAAATCTGAGGATAAACCTAACAATTAACCCAATGCACAAAAAAGTCCTAGGAAAAAATTACTCATAAAAATCAAATCGTTCATTATCATTCAAAATCATGCGCTATTACAAAAACAACCATCATTCATACTGATATAAAAACAAGGGATTCAAACTCCAGGTGTACACAAAATGACACTCTACAGTTTCTGCTGGCACCTGGTACAACAACAAAGGCACATGCGACGAGGAAAACCATATTGTCCTTGTGAAACCAGTCAGAGGTCTGCTGCTACATTACTGCTAACACCACATGTACCTTTGCCTTTACAGGTACATAATGTGTAATGCACTTGTACACTTGTAGGAATGCAACAGGCTGTTGAATATGTCTCATTTGAAGGCAAACAATGGCATTTGAGTTGCTTTCGCTGTCTAACATGTAAGAAGAATGTGAGCGGGCAAGAGTTTGTCGTTACAAATGGCCATATAGCTTGTGCCGGGTGCGCTAAGTCAATGTACGAGTGAGTGTAGTTTTGAGATTTGTAACACACCATTCATGACATTGCTATATGTTGTAATCTAATAAACTTTCAACTGAATAAATTGAACCCCATTTTTGCTTTATTCGATGAAGAAAAGTAAGAAACAGCAATTGATGTTTGCCGTTTGTGTGCATTATATGTGTGCGAGTTGTGTGTGCATTATACGTGTGCGAGTTGTGTGTGCATTATATGTGTGCGAGTTGTGTGTCCATTATATGTGTGCGAGTTGTGTGTGCATTATATGTGTGCGAGTTGTGTGCGCATTATACGTGTGCGAGTTGTGTGTGCATTATATGTGTGCGAGTTGTGTGTGCATTATATGTGTGCGAGTTGTGTGTGCATTATATGTGTGCGAGTTGTGTGTGCATTATATGTGTGCGAGTTGTGTGTGCATTATATGTGTGCGAGTTGTGTGTGCATTATATGTGTGTGAGTTGTGTGTGCATTATATGTGTGCGAGTTGTGTGTGCATTATATGTGTGTGAGTTGTGTGTGCATTATATGTGTGCGAGTTGTGTGTGCATTATATGTGTGCGAGTTGTGTGTGCATTATACGTGTGTGAGTTGTGTGTGCATTATATGTGTGCGAGTTGTGTGTGCACTTGATCATAGCGTGTGAAGAAGAGTCATTTGGGGTGTGCAGTAGAAGTCATGTGTGGTATAACATAGAAAAGGAAGTCAATTGTGAGGTAAAAAATAGAAACAATGTGAGATTTAAGTAGAAGACATGTGAGGTATTGTAATGGAATTGCACCGGGCTGCTATCATCTCAGCCGGTGCTACTAATATATATTAATCAACCATACACATACATATCCAAGACTACTACAGCCTATCTACTAGAGGTTATGCTTGAACGCTCAAGAGTGCAGAGGGCCTACTGCTTCACTAAAGCCAAGCGCAGGAAGGACTTTCCCCGCCTCTAAGCTTATTATTAACGTTGACACTTGTCACGTGCTAGTTTGTTTTTATTGCTCAATCTTATTAGCCAATCATATATTTTTATACTCACCTGATTTTGCACCTCCTTTATATAAAGCTGCATGCAGCCCAGCAGGGCAGATACAGTTAAATACTCTGATTAGATAGAGCTAGTGTCTCGAACTAGTATTGTCTAGTTACTGTTCGTGCGTCTTAGCTAGCGTTCAAGGCTAGCCAGCACCAGTCTCAGAAGCTGAGGAATCGTTGGAACTACCAAGAGGAATACCTTGGAAGGCGCTTGGGAAGAAACGCTTAGGATTCAGAGTAGTAACGACCAGCCAAGAAGACTATACTGCCAGACATATTGGACTATTATTCAATACCTATCTAGAGCTTTTTCACTGTCTACTACTAGCAATGCTCGTAGTGGAGTTATCTGTCCAATTTGTCTTCTACGAGCAATGCTCGTAGCAAAAACCGTCGCGTTTTCGGAAAGGATTGCAAACGTTTGTGTAGACTGACATGAATAATTTTTACACCATCGTGTAGAGCAGAGAATTGCCTATTTTCTGGTTTTTGTTTAAAGACTGTACGACCTTCTAGAAGGAAACAGCTCCAAATATCCTTGACCCATCATTTCCTGTTTTCAATTTCGGAATATTGTACAGGAATTTACCGTCAGGAGTGGTAGCGACCACCTGTACAACGGCCCACAGTAATGAGTAAACACAACAGTGCAGTGTACGCCTATCTATCTCGCCCTCCACCTATCCCGAGGAGTAGGTGTAGTAGGTCGACCTAGCCGTTCGAATAACCGTTCCAGTATCACTTGCCCGTAGGTCAAGTGCAGTGTGAGTCGAGATCGACTGACCACTTTCTACTGACTGTTTATCCTAGTTGCTAGTCGACTGATTCAGTGCAATTCTCCTGTCCACTTTGTTTGTGCAAGTGCTGAACTTCCCAAGTTCTTTTACCAGCGCAATCAGTGCAAGCTTACTTGTATTGTTTCTATTAAGCTACCTGTGCTTTAGCATAAGTGCGCTTATGCTATTAGACCAAACAAGCAAGTGAGAGTGTAGGCAGTAACTCTGAGTTTATTTAGACAATACACGAGTATTTATGCTAGAAAAGTTATATAATATGATTGACACACAAGGACACAAAAGCAGGCCACGCCTGTACACGAGATTGGATAATTAGTAACCAATAGAACCTTTAGAAAATGTAAACAGGTGTGGCTTGGCAGCACGGTTGGTTGCCCAAGCACATGTATGAAAATAATGAATTCGTGCAAATAATAAATGTATATAAAATGAGTGCAAGAACATAGAACAGTGTATGAATATGAATAGACAGTTCGGCAGGGTAATAATAAGTAAATATATATAGTTCGGTATTGTCACTACAGTTCGGCAGTTTACTAATGTTTGTGGGGTCGACCTGCTATAGGGTCGAGTCACATTTCCTCCACAATATTTTTGATAATTATGGACAATTTTTTTCTGGAAAGGAGCAAGCACATTGTTTTCTTCTGATTTAGTTAGTTTATTAATATTTTAGCTTGTTTGAGCTCTCTGATAATGAAATTGAAGGTTAGTAAGCTAGTAATTAATTATTTAGATACGGCATTGATAATAAATAATTAATTTTAATTTTTTTTTCATTATTTTTGAAAAGTTGTCGATTGATGTTGTTCTTTACATCAAAATGTAGCTCTAAATGTTTCTAGTTCATTCGTGCACCAATGAGGGCTTTATTTTTGCCTGTAATGAAAATAATAATCATTTTCAGAAAAAAAACTTTCTGAAAATTTCGGCCATTTGTGCAACAAGTGTCAGATTGTTGTTGCAGTGTTCTAACACTTTTCTTCCATATTTTTGCTTCAAATTTGGCTAGTCTTATCAAAATTTTTTCCTCTTTTCAGCTGTGCTATCAGTTTCACGTCTAGTGTGTTATTTTTCTTGTAACTGGTTGATCTGTTGAGATCATTACAAAAAAATGGTCTCCGAACTAAAAAAAGAATAAAATTAGTTTAGACTGGTGGAATCAATATGTTATTAATTCTCCTAGGAGAAGAGAGAATGCTGATTCACATGAGCATAAATATGTTACCATATCATGTATAAATGAATTTTAATAAAATTTTGAAAATTGAACGTTTTTTGCAAAAAGCGGGTGAATGCTGAGGTAATTTATTGGTCGAAGCGGTTGAAATTCAAAGAGTCTAGAGACTCATCGTTATTTTACACTCATACTTTGTGTCAGTTCTGTGCGTTTTGTTTCAGTAGCAAGTAGAATAAAGTACTGCTACCCTGTTAAACTTGGGAAATCCGTTTGGCCGGTTGCCGAACTTAGTCGTGTCTGCTAGTTAGCAGCATTCAGTACTCTCTGTATCAGAGAGACCATACTACCTTGACACTCGGTATCCATCGCTACCACGAAATACAGAGTACAGCCAGTAAATATAGCACTCTTACAATACTAGTAACCGTTCTTCCTCCTCCATAACGGGGAAAACCGTTACAGTATAAAACAAAACTCACGCGAGATATAAAGTAGAAATCATGTGGTATGCAGTAGAACTCCCAATGTGAAATGATGTAAAAGTTATGTATTGTATAAAGTAGACCTCACAATGTGATATAAAATATGTCATTTGAGATATGCAGCAGAAGTCATGTGTGGTATGCAGAAGCAAGTGAAGTTTAGCAAGAATGTCTGAAACAAAAGCCATAGCACACAATTGCATTAGCTGTGGAGTGAACCTAACCTCCACCAAGTATGTCATCTTATCTGACCAACTGATTTGTCTCAACTGTTACGATACAAAGTTTGCTGATATGTAAGTATGATAAAACAGGAAAAGCCAAAATACTTGTTAGCCATAGTGTTATTTTTACACATTGTAGGTAGAGAAGTTCAATTTTTCAACTTGAATTTAGTGAATAAATTTGGTACCAACTTGTAGAGCTGGAGGTGTTTATCACAATGGTATAAAAATTATTAGTTAAAATCAATTTTTAAATGCCTAAATTTACATTTTGATAATAAAAAAGAAATAGAAACAATAATAATTGCAGTTTGTTCTTTTAATGCATTTACCACAAATGATAGCCTAAGAAGAGCCGCAATTTTATTTGGCCGAAACATTGGGTAGTATGTGATGGTACCCGCAATTATTGAATGAGTTTTTGAGCTACGTTTTCGCGTATTTATAAACCACTCACAAATTATTAGTAAGTTTTGGAAATAAATTCTAATTAATTAGAATTACTAAAGTGAATCAGCAAAACAATATATCAGTGAGTAGATCAGACATTGGTGTTTCATTTGTAATTGCCAAAAATTATTAAAATGTTTGGTGGAATTCCCACAGGTGCGCCAAAGTCGTGTAACCTTTATGATTAGTTATTAGTGAGGAGAGCACATTTCAGAAGTCCATTAATAGACAACCAGAGGCAAAATTCTATTGGCTGCTTGGAGAAAAAAGTTATTTTTGATTGGTGGATTAATTGCAAAGATATTACCAAAACTGTAATTGGACACTTTGAAAAATCTGCGCGGGGACAAATTCATATATGGATACTTTTACTGCATCACGTGATAATTATCGGTTGAGCTGTGGTAGCTACACATTGAGCTTGTCATGTACATCGAGTTAATTCAAGTGTTAAAACATGACTTGAACATTAAACTATTTTTTTATTGAGTTTCTGAATATTCAGGACTTGAGCTGCAGATTAATGTTTTGGACTACGCTGTGGGCCGACTCAGTCCTGATTTACAACCTTGCTAAAAGGTCATTGGCCTCAAAAGCTCAGAATAGCATAAAGTAAAAAACAAACAAGTTTACAGTTAAAAGTCAGCTGGGTTGTAAAATAAATATATAATAGGTCTAATCAGGATTTATAAGTCTAAACTTTTTGTTTATAGCAAACAAAAGGTAATAGCATCGAGTTGTGTAACAAAACAAAACAGGTGTCTATAATGCAATAATGTCCAATGAGTGCGTCTTCTAGAATATTCACACAGCACGGGCACATCAATGAGCATGTATAATTAATTACTTTTGTAAAGCATATAACGAATCCAAAAAGGACTCGCATAAAATTTGGTTGGTTTGATAATGGGACAAAAACTTGATGTTGACTACGATAATCGCCAATTTGTTTAGCGTTCATTCACAAGTTTTCCAATCGTTTTTCTGATGACGCATAAAGCTTAGTTACCCGTAAACATTTGACAATTGTATGTCTCAATACTTGTGAGTTTAGTTGCAAATAAACAGTGTAGTAGATAATGCAATAGTGCTACTCTTAAAATTTTTATTTAAATTCAAGTATCAATAAATATAATTAATAATTAAATCATTTCTATCAGTAATAAATAAAACAATATAATCACTAATAATAATTTGTTTTTTTAAAACATAATGAGTTATTGTAGTAGTTTTGCACTATCTACTCAGACACAACGGGGTCACTCCAACCAACTTCTCCAATATGCTTCGGAGTCACTCCGAATTGACTTTAATCACCTTCACGGGGTCCTAGACCCAGACACATAATGACAGAGTTCACTTCAATAATATTTATTTCATGATCTGTTTAGCAAGGTACAATTGTATTTAACCAACTCCTCAAGACTTCTGCCTCTAACACACAAACAAAGCTTCTTTTATAAGAGAAACAGAGGAAAGTTCACCCCCTTATTAGGGTGAACCAATCGTATAACATAAGAGTAAAAATACTGCAATCACAATACATGATACAATTTTATACACAACCTTAACCAATAATAGTCATGAGCACATGGCAATTTGTGCTGGGAATCTTTTGCCGCTCTTTTCTTTGGCTTGGCTCTTTTCCACTCCTTATTAGGGCATGCTGGTACTTTTCCACTCCTTATTAGGGCATCCATCACTTAGCTTGCTTTCCTGGTTATTGTACTCTTCTCATTTACTTTATGAGTAGGGCATCTGGTTCCATAAGTCCCAGGCTATCTGAATCAACTTCTTTGTATATAGGCCCGGGGTAGCTGACCCAGGGTAGACCCGGGGTAGGTTATATATGTTATATAGGGTCTATACAGGGTCGGGGTCCTCGGTATCCATTTTCGTGGGGGGATTCGTACGGAAGCGGAAGGGATCAGGGGTTGTGTCTGACTGGTTAGTGGACAGGACAGTGGGCGGAGGGGGGTCTGGGGGTGGGGGGAAGGGAGGCTGACTGTATCAGGCAAATCTCTCACATTATGTTTTAAGCTTACTTTCTTCTCACAAGTTTAAAAAACTCTAGTGCATAAACGAATATGGATATAGACATAAATGAACATGGAAATGAATATGGACATTAAATGGAAATTGATATGAACATGTACGTGGACATTAATGGAAATGAATATAAACATGAATATGGATATGAACATGAATATGTACAAACTTGTCTATCTATCAATAGCAATATAATAATACAACACTTCCAGTAGTGGGTCTAGAAAAAAATTGAGGTGGTGCCCCGCGCTAGCAAAAATTTTAAAAACAGAGTATCTCAGATGCTCAGAAATGGTATTTCAGGTAAGAATACATGGAATATGCAAAAATCTTAAAGTAGTTAGCATTAAATTGCGAAGCACAAAGTAAAAACGAAACAGGTAGTTTTAACAAGTGTGTATTCATTTCGCATGCATTTGTGTCCATGATTAAAGAATAATAATATTGATAATGATAGTAGTGTGAACATTAATTTATATAGTTTAGTTGCTGTCAGACTCAGTATTAGTGGTGATTGTAGAGAGCGACATCAACTACTATGTATTATTGTATTTCCAAAATTTAATCACAATCATATTGTAAAGGATTTCGTCAGCGCTATATCGAAATCTTTACCGACACTGTTGTGAGTAGCCAGTATGTCATAGAAAACCATACGACATTGCTGAGTGCAGAACAAGTGGTAGCGTTAGCTCTCAGTGCAAGGCAAATAATTATAATACTCAAGGCTACTGATTTGGTGGTAGGATCCTCTAGCCCAGGAAGGTAACAATGTAGACTAAGAGCAGTAAAAATACGATAATAGCAGTTCTTTATTGCAAGAGGTCCGTACTTCAGCAGACAGATACGGTTAGACAAGGTATGCAAACTTATCTTCAGGAACACGTGTTATAGACAAACTTAGTGTTGTAGGCAAGGCGGTCGTACTAATCAGACGAGTTTCAGGTTTAATAACAGTCTGTTATCAATGATATACAAAACTTTGCAAATAGAGATAATCCTCGAAGCGTATAGTAAACTTGACGTTAATTAGAATACCCACTAATTCAGTCCAGGGAAATCCCAGAAAACACCAAGTTATCTCCAACGCACGAAGTAAATTCTAAACCAACTCTGAAGCACTGGGCGACCTGCCCTGCTATTTATAGGAAAATACAATGACTAAAACGTGGACAACAATGGTTGAGTAATACAAAAGCAATCGCATTAGAAGTCACATCTCAACAGCGGTAGACATAAAATGTAGATATATAAATACTGTACAGGATTTCACTATGGTTGGTAGCCTCAGTACCTGTACTGCCTCCCGTCACCAAGTGTTGGCTCTGCTTTGTGTTGGTACAGGCTACGACTGCTTGCCGGCTCAGTTAGTTCCACTTTGGGAATGACAACTAGTTATTACCGACTGTGGCTGAACTGGTCAGTCTTGCTCTCGCCCTACGCAGCCGAGGCCGAACAATTGTCAGGCTAGGCCGAACAGTCTGATGACTATTCTGACTGGTATTGCTGCTGTTTACCACTGTCGGCTATATCTATAGCAAGCTATAATGATATCTCCTTAGAGGTATTGTGTGGTGCGCAAGTGAAGTGATTTGTCAGACAAAGAGCTTCTGAGAGTGTGCAATGTAACTCTGATTTATTTACTGAAAGCTTAGATATTTATAATTTATGACAACATAGAATGCAGTGAGTACAAAAAAAGGTCACGCCCAGTGAATAATAATTGGGTGACTTGCTTAGTAGAACCGCCTTGAGTAAATGTGTAAGAAAAAGGTTCCACCCCTCGGTACTGATTGGATGATGTGACAATAGAACAAATTGATAGAACTCTATTTAATGTGAGTAGGTAAATAAGTCTATGTTTCTAGTAGTAAATGAGAATAGTTCAATCGTGGGCATCCTTCACAATACAACGGCACAAGCTGACGCTCTAGAGAAGTCGCAAAATAATAAAGTTAATAAAAGTAATAATACAGGTCAACCATGGCGTCTTTCAACTACTCCATCTAGGTTCTCCTCAGCTATGGTCCTGCGTTTGTCGAGCTCTTCTCCTCAGGTAAGAATCTGGTCTTGACTCGTCATTCGCTGTTGCTGGGCATTCATCAGGTCATGGTCATCTTGTACATTTCCTGTAGACTTCTTTGTAATAACTAATGGCCCATTGTCAAGCGTGCGCGCGGCTGCTCTGTACAATTCTATCACAATATTGTGGAGGATGGCAACGGAGGCACTAACAGTTATCAAACCTTATATTAGCATACATCGTTCTATGTTTTTGTTATATGCTCATGCTTTCTATGTTGTAAGCAAATAGGCGTGCCTACTCATTATTGGCACGCCTATTTTATAAGTCTATCAGCCAACCACTGCAGCTGTTGGGTGGTGCTTTCCTTCGTGTGCCTTTATACCTATTGTTCTGTCCATGTATAAATATTTTTGTAATCAATAATAAAATTAGAGTTAATTCCTACACTCTCAGAGCTCTATTGTACTCATACAATATACTCACTGCGCAGCTTTCACACAAAGTACCAATTATACCTGGCTTCAAATGTGCTAGGTGGAACTATTCAGACAAAGCACATACTAAGCACAATAGTTGGAACTATTCAGACAAGCGCACACTAGGCACAATAGATGGAACTATTCAGACAAGCGCACACTAAGCAGAATAGATGGAACTATTCAGACGAGCGCACACTAGGCAGACTAGATGGAACTATTCAGACAAGCGCACACTAGGCAGAATAGATGGAACTATTCAGACGAGCGCACACTAGGCAGACTAGATGGAACTATTCAGACAAGCGCACACTAGGCAAAATGGCTACTGACTGTTCGACCTGCTGAGCAGCTGTTCGATATCGATTGTCGCTAACGCAAGTACAAAGCCGACAGTTCGGCTCACTCAGCAATGATCTTCGATCGTTGACGGTAGAACCCACCGGACAAAGGTCTGTAGTGACTTGTAGTCGACAGAGCGAGCCAACAATCTGATCAGAGGGCGTGCAGGTGGCCAAGCACTGGTACACACAAAAATCCTGTACAGTAATATCAAATAGATTTTTAATAAATTATAATAACAAATAAATGAATAAACAATAAATTATTCAACTTATTAATGTCTCATCATCTTCACCATTAAAAATTAACAAATAATCGCTTCACTAATTATTACTGTTTATTTTATTATCACTGTTGTATTGGTTGGCAATGAATCTCCCCATGTGACCAAACGCAGTTGTGTATGTGTGTGTTGTATGGTGTTATTGCACAGGATTTTGTGTATTTGTAGTAGCTATGCACCTGTACAACTTCCCACAATTACTGAACAAGCTCTGAGTGACTTGTTCGGCCTTTTACTGTAGTCAGTCAGTGCTATAGGGGTCGACTTGTCTATCCCGATATTTTGCGTCAGGGCGAAATGCTTGGCACCGTACATCGGCTAGCGAGTGTATGCAGCAAAGGGCCTAATTGTCCCATTACTTTCTACCAAGTTTCTCCTACACAGATAGTCGGTTAGTGCAAGTCGTAGTCTGTTCTTGTGCTCCTGCTTGTATTATCCTCCTCAGTCAGGGTAGTGTGAATAAATTCTGAGAGTCAGGGAAACTCTGATTTATTTCATGATGACAGACATTTAAATACAACAGGTAAACAGAGAGATCAGTCATGCCTCATATAGTCATGCCTCATATAATAGTCATGCCTTACGACACCAGAAAATAATTTACTACAATTCTGTGAAAACTGGGTTAAATAAATAATTAATATTTCTAAAATATATAATTGTCTGTATTAAAAATATCTAGAGTAAATATCGATAGAAATTCAATGTGTAAATGTGAACGAGGTTGCCTGGGTAACCATTGTTTACGATGGCGTCCCCTACATTATTCTTCACCACTAGCTGGTTGTTCAATAAAGTTATAATAATTAAAATACAAACTTTGAGAACTAACTTTTTGTTTTCAAATTTCTAATAATGTTGGCTACTGCTGTAAAATAAACTGACACTAACTGCTTGCTTATTAGTTTAGTTGTAGACTATGCAGTAACAAAATTGGAGTTATCTTCTTATTTTGCATAACGAGTCCATGATGTTGGTTTTTGATTAGGCTTCCGGTTATGGTATCCATGTTGATAGTGATAATTACTAAATAAAGGTTTCAAGCATAATCTAAAACCATCCTCAAACTACATGGTGGCAGCGGTCTATTGACCCACTTTTATATCAGCTTGATACTTCTACCACATCATGGCAGCCTTTCAACCACGAATTGACGTACCTTCACAGCTTTTATTGGAAAATGCGAAGGAGGAAAGTTATCGGAGATTCAGATCAGAGTGGTATACTTTTTCAATACTGACTGAGCTTGGCAAAAAGGAGGTCTAGTATCAACATGCTTGTTTCAAATACTGTGTTTGACCTGCTGGTACTAAAGTCATAGAATCTGCCAGTGACTATGAAGATGGGGCGACGACTCCAGAAGACATGCTTACATGATTCCTGTTCGACTCACTTCGACAATCCCCCACTGAACCCTTCGATACATTCTACACTAACTTACGTACACATGCTAAATGGTGCCAGTTTGATGCCAACTCTGATGAACACATACGTGACAGAATTGTACTGGGTAAGTACAGTGATGACACTTGCAAGAAACTAATTTCTATTGGTAACACGCCGACATTACAGAACACACTCAACGTCTGTCGCTCACAGGAGGTCGCTCGTAATGTCATGAAAGAACTTACTACTGATGCCCACACTAATGTGCCACAGTCACTCGCAGCTGTCGACACCAATACGCACAGATTTAGGCCTAGAACTCAATTGTCTAACAACAAACCCTGTCATTGGTGCGGAAGTGAGTCCCACCCAAGAGAGAGATGCCCTGCTAAAGACACCCAGTGCAGCAAATGTAAGAAGAAAGGGCATTACGCTTCCGTATGTCGCAGTCAGCCTAGAACTCTTGATAGCAGAAATGCCAATGAAGTCAATACTCTCTCTCAATCTGTGGATTCACCTAATTCACCTGAGCTGTTTACTGGAGAACTGAAAATTGACTCCCTCTCAAAACAAGACGAATGGACTTTTAACCTCAACATCAACTCAAATACATTGAAACTGAAACTGGACTCTGGAGCTGACGCTACTATTATATCTGCTGACGAACAGATAGTTAAGGAAGCTATGCTACAGCCAACCAATGTAGAGTTGGTAGGACCAGCTAACCAGCACATTTCTTGTATTGGTACATTTGAAGCTGAAATGAAATATAAAAACAACTCATGGTGTGAAACAACATACGTGGTCCCAAAACAAAACAGAAATCTACTGAGTAGGACTGCTTGCTCTCACCTACAACTACTGGCTTGTAACATTGACACTCTGAACCATGACACTACTGACTATCTCACTGAATACTATCTTTGTTCACTGGACTGGGTACTCTAAAATCATATGCTCACAAGATTACACTACACGATGATGTTGCGCCCAAGTGTATCTATACTGCTAGAACAGTACCTCACCCCCTACGGCCCAAGGTTAAAACTGCACTGAGAGACATGATTAATCTAGGAGTGATATCTCCTGTCAAACAGTCAACTGACTGGTGCAGTGGCATGGTTGTAGTTCCAAAACCAGACAACACTGTACGCATCTGCGTGGAACTGACTTACCTGAACTCTGCTGTAAAGCGAGAAATACACCCCTTGAAATCTGTAGACGAAAGCCTGGCCCAACTTGGAAAAGTATGATATCCTCCAAACTTGACGCCAACAGTGGATTCTGGCAACTGCCCCTGGATGAAAGCTCTCACTTACTGACTACTTTCTTGACCCCAGAAGGACGCTACTGCTTCAACTGTTTGCCCTTCGGTATTTCTTCGGCACCGGAGATCTACCAGAGTTGTAGGTGTAAGACTGACTTACTTCCTGGATTAGATGGAGTAATCTGTCACATGGACGATGTATTAGTCCATGGAACAACCTAATCTGAACACAACCTTCGACTTAAGATGGTTCTCGATCGGATGAAAGAAGCTGGACTAACACTCAACAAATCCAAATGCCTTTTTGGAGTGAAATATGTGAAGTTTTTGGGACACCTGGTAGACAGTTCAGGACTACACCCTGACCCTAAGACGACCTCAGCCATAATCAACTTTTCTACCCCCCCCCCCCCCCCCAAAAAAAAACAAGACTGATTTATGACAATTCAACGGCCTACTGAACCAACTAGCAAAGTTCATTCCCCACTTGTACGCAATGACTGCGCCTGTTCGTGAACTCCTCAAGGAGAAACAGGAGTGGTGCTGGGATACCCCACAGGAAGAAGCATTCAACAAGATTAAACAAATACTCACTTCATCTAAAGTACTGGCCCATTACGACCCTACTTTACCTACTATTATCTCATCTGTCGCATCTCAGTCAGGAATTGGAGCAGCCCTCTGCCAAATTCACCCTGGTGGTACGAGACGGCCTGTAAGCTTTGCCTCCAGATCCCTGAATGACACCAAAAAATGATATGCGGTCATAAAAAAATGAGTCATTAGCTGCAGCGTGAACATGCGAAAAATTCAACGAATACATCTACAGACTACACAACGTGACACTTGAAGTTGACCACAAACCACTAGTGCCACTCTTTACTACTATGAACCTAGACAAGATGCCACCTCTAGTTCTACGATTCAGACTCAGACTCATGAAGTACTCCCGGATAGTCATTTATATTCGTGGATAACAACACCGCATTGCTGACACACTCTCCCGTGCTACATTTAACTCCCCGGATGACCATGACGATAAGATACGGCTTGATGAAGTAGAGACTTTTACCACTCACTACTTACCTGACCATGCCTATCTACACAAAATACGTAACGCCCAAAACTCTGACCTAGCTTGCACTAAAATAATGGAATTCTGCAGGACTAGATGGCCCACTTACAAATCTGACCACCCCTCTCTGACACCTTACTTTGAACACCAGAACCACCTTACTGTATCCAACAATACACTACTGTACGATGACCGACTTGTAATCCCCTTTGGGTTACAACTGGAGATGCTACGCTTGATACATGAAGGCCACCAAGGTATGGTAAAATGCCGAGCTAGAGCCCGCCGAGATGTCTGGTGGCCGAACATGTCAACTGACATTGCTGCTATGGTGAGCCGATGCTTAGAGTGTAAGAAGACTCTACCAACGCTGGTAGAAACACATGCCCCTCAGCCTTACCTGAACGCCCCTGGGAAAATCTCGGTATGGACCTGTTCAAGTATGATAAACATACTATCTGATCGCCATAGACTACTACAGCCGATGGATTGAAGTTGCACCCTTGAAAAACCTCATCTCAAAGACGACAATCAAAGCCCTTATGGAGATGTTCGCAACCCATGGATACCCAGATGTGTCTGTGTCTGACAATGGACCCCAGTTCTCTGCCCAAGAATTTGCACGATTTGCTGAAGAGTGTAATTTCACCCATATCACATCATCTCCCCGATATACAAAGGCAAATGGCGAAGCAGAGAGAGTCGTGGGAAATATCAAAAGACTGCTGACCAAGACTGAAGACCTCCACACTGTATTACTCAACTACCGCACAAACCCACTGGACAGTGGATACTCCCCTGCCGAACTGTTGATGGGAAGGCGCCTGAAGAATAAGATTCCATGCATACCTGATCACCTTCGACCTGCATTACCTGACGCTGCTTGTGTTTCTAAGAAGGAAGCTGCACAAAGAGAGCGAAACCGTTTGGACCATGACAAAAGACACCGTGCTCAAGAACTAGAAAACCTACATCCTGGAGACTCTGTATATATACCTGAGTTTGATGCTAGTGCCACTGTTGACTCAAAAGTAGCCCCAAGATCATACACCATCACCACTGATACAGAACGATCTTACAGACGTAACTGATCCGCACTAGTGGAGACAGAACCTGATAACAGTTCAACTGAGCTAGACCATGATGAACCTGTCCAAACAGCCCATAATGCGCCCCCTGAGAATCCGACAAGACCTGTTCGTGATCGTAAACTACCTGGCTATCTCGCTAAGGACTATGTGATGCATTAGAGACTAAACAGCTTGGAAAGAGGGATGTAGAATAAACCGACACTAACTGCTTGCTTATTAGTTTAGTTGTAGACTATGTAGTAACACATTTGGAGTTATCTACTCATTTTGCATAACGAGTCCATGATGTTGGCTTTTGATTAGGCTTCCGGTTTTGGCATCCATGTTGATAGTGAGAATTACTAAATAAAGGTTTCAAGCATAATCTAAAACCATCCTAACACTACACTGCTTCATTTATTATTATGGTGTAAAGGTTTTCCGTGTGATATGACAAAAGCTTTACCGACACCTGTTGGCAGTAGCCCGTATGTTGTAATAAAGCATACAATAATTGCTGAGAGAAAAACAAGTGGTAGCGTGAGCTTCTCAGCGTAAGGCAGTTGTTTACAGTTATCCAAGGCTACCGGTACAGGGGTAGCAATCTCCAATGTAAACGGTAACCGTATAGACTATAGCTATAGCAATACGGTAATGTCAGTTCCTTGCTACGGAAGATCTGTGTTTATGCAGACAGATCCGGTTTATTCAGGGTACGCAAACTAGTTTCCAAGAAACAGGTTATAGACAACTTATTTCTGTAGGCAAATCAATCACACTAATCAGATGAGTTTCAGGTTTAACAACAATATATTATTGCAAGGAGAGAAAGTCCACGAGGTGTATAATAAACTTGATAATTAGAAACCCACTAATTCAATCCAAGTAAATCCCAGAACACATTACGTTATTTCCAAACGCACAAGGTGTATTCAATACCAACTCTCAACTAACTCTAAAGCACTGGGTGATCTGCCCTTCTATTTATAACAAAGCATAGCAGTTGAAATGACTAAAACGTAGTTAACAATGATTGGATAATACAAAGCAATAGCATTAGCAGTCATATCTCTACAGCGGCAGACTTAAAAGATATATACATAAAATAACATAAACTGGCGCCCCTAGGACATCGCTAAATAATAAAGTTAACAAGGATAAAATATATGTCAAAGATGGCGACTTTCAACTAGCCTAGGCTGGCTTTCTTTCGCTACGATTCTGTGTATGGCTGGCATCTTCACATCAGGTAGGAACTCGATCTTGACTTGTTGCTAGGCACCCATCAGGTCATGTTCATCTTCTTCATAATAATAGTGAATGGTCCATCATCCAGCACACGGCTGCTTTGTACAAATCTATCCAATGGCTAATTAACTAATTAATAGTAACTTGTACCAATCTTTGCTTCAAGACATTTTATTTTGTCCAAGGCTGCTTCAACGCAACCGGAAGCACACTGATTCCATTATTAACATTTTTTGCTATAACCTTAGTTTTACGTTACATTGTGGGGAGTACATACATTTGAGCTCTATTCTGATTGAAACATAGACCTGGTTGCTAGCATAGAACTGTTCCCTGACATAGTTCTACGGTTGCTAGGGTGCCAGTTTCCTGTTTTCGGTTTCAGGATAACTTTCTTATTGTATTATATAAATCCTTGCAATATATATACTGTGAGGGTTTTTCGTTGTGATCTCGAAAAGCTTTACCAACACTGTAGAGAGTAGTATATAGTAGTATATAGTAGTACTTACAGGCTTTATCAATGGTGCTCAATACTGCAACAATATCCTTTATCGTATATAGTAGTACTTACAGGCTTTATCAATGGTGCTCAATACTGCAACAATATCCTTTATCGTATATAGTAGTACCTACAGGCTTTATCAATGGTGCTCAATACTGCAACAATATCTTTTATCGTATATAGTAGTACTTACAGGCTTTATCAATGGTGCTCAATACTGCAACAGTATCCTTTATCGTATATAGTAGTGTGCAGGATTTCACTGTGGGGGTATGTACTTTGGTAGCTAGGCCTACCTGCACAGCCTCCCTAACTGCCGATGGCTTTTGGTGTATACTGCTGAGCGATACAACCCGCCCACAGGTTGACGAGTATCCTTAGTAATGGTGTTCGACCATTTCATACTACTGTCTAGCTGTCGGTTGCGTTAGCTGATTCGGTGCGCAAGCCAGAGGCCGAACTTGGAAGGGCGAACTAGCTAGAGCTAGGTTCGGCCAGCAGAGGTTCGGTGATCTGCTTGTTAATTACTACTCGAGTAATAGAGCTTTTGTTGTACGTGCATGTAATTCTAAATAGAATGTGAATGTAAATAGATACGTAGTACAAGATGGCGCCGTCCGTCACACACTCCGCCCCATTGGCGTTGGTGGCCAATAAAATAAGTTGGCGGCGTGCTATGGTGTGTTCTCCTAATCTCTGTATGGCTGGTTCATCTGGCGCTTGATGTCCTCTGCTCTTTGTAGTAATCTAAATGCCTCATGCGTCACTGTGTGTAACTCCCTCTCGAGGGTTTCCATCTTTTGTAGACGGTCTCTCCTTCCCTGGTCCTTTCTGCATCCGCTGACTGTTCTCTGTCGGCACGCCAACTGTATGTATCCTCCTGTGGCCTTTCTTTCCTGGGTGACACCGACTTTCGTGGGGGAGTTGTCCTCTTTCTCTTACGAGGAGGTGACGACTCTGAATGTCTGTCCAGCCTTTTCTGAATCGGAGTCTTCTCCACTTTCTCAATACTAGGGGTCGGTATACCAAAAGGTGGGGGTGCCGTCCATTCCATTGCCTTACAGAACTCGTTGTACCTGGCAGCATCGACTTCGTAAAGTGGCTTGTTTTCGCCATCATGCTCCAGCGTACCTCCTTGCACTGTAATGTGTTTCAAGATAACGTCCCGTGACACACTCCTTTTTCCGCACTTACAAAAGAAGAATGTAAGGTGCTGCCGCACATGATATGCAACTCTCTTTTTTACTTGCTGGTAACTGCAGCGTCGATATCTCCACTGATCGCCTCCTTCCACTGGCTCTGCCATCTCCTTGATTTCCCTCATCGTCTCTCCGCTCAGCCATATCTCTCGTGCAGCGCTAGTTGTAGGCTTCAATGTCGGGGTGTCACTTTCACCTGCAACATTAATGCGTTTTACGTTGATGATTTGTGAAGTGGTAGATCTCCTCAACATATCCTCCTTGCGGGGGATAGTTACAGTCAAACGCATCTGCTGGTCTAGTGCTTGTGTGAGCGATCTTATGGATACGTTCGGTAGTGCCTCACCTGTAGTGGAAGTGATGTCGATCTTTTCCTTAGCGATCTGAGTAGTTCTGGCCATTTCTTGCAGTGAGTAGTCCAGTTGTTCTACGCTTCTATTGGGTAGTGAACTCCCTCGCCGCTGACTATGAACTGAACGTTGGCGGCTTCGCCACCTTCCTTTATTTTCATTGGCGTTTGATACCACGTGTCTCTCCAGCGCCGTCCCCCACGTGGTTGAGTCTTGATGACGTGGAGTGGCGGTATTTTGACTGGGTTTTTCGGCCGGCGCCAACTCGTTGTTCCTGGGAGTTATGTTCTCCTGTCCATTGCTATTTTTTTCGGCGGGGAGTTCACTCCTTTTGGGAGTTGCGTTTCTTCGCTCGTCACTTCTTCCTCGTCCTTCCTTGTGACATTTCGTCCACCCTTCTAGTGGTTTTTGCAGTTTCTTTTTTCTTTTAACCACTGTCCAACCGATTTCGACCGGGTTTTCTGCTGCTAGGTCCCTCTGGGGGGGGGTCTCTGTGGTGTCTTCTCTCCTTCCCCTGTCCCAGTGGGCGGGGTCTCAGGTAGATGTTGTTCTCCTCCTGCTGTGTAGCAGTGATAATCATCTAGTTTTTTCGGCTTGTGTCTCTCCCTCTGAGGCCGATCTAGGGGTGATGTGGGTGCTTGGGTCTGGCTCAAAAGTGGCCACTCCTCTTCATCAAGAGGGAGGGGGGCCCTTTGAGGACTGGGTGACCTCTGTGTGACCTCCAGAGGTGGGGGGTCGTTCCTTTCTATATCTGTTTCTATTAAATTTTCGTTTTCTGTCTTCTCTGCAGGTCCCGGCCCTCGGGGCAGGCTGCGACTTGGCGTGGGTGTATGTGGGGGTGTGAGCTCTTGGGTGTCAGGTAGCTCGTCCCCTGGGAAGGGGTTCACGGGCTCCCGGTTGAGTGGCGATCTCTCTCGCTGAACGAGTGGTGGTGGTAACGGTAGTGGCAATGGTAATGGGTCCACCTGCTCGGTGGGTGTATGGCGCACCTTGGAAGGTCATCCCTTCTGGCTCCTTTCATGTTGGGTTGGAGAGCTGGCTCCCGATAGGGGGTGCTCGGACAATCGGCTCCTGACATGTGCGATAGTGGCGTAACCGGATCCCATTTTGTATAGACCACTGTCCATTTCGTTCTACCTTATAGGTATGATTCGGAAATACTTCTGTCACCTGATAGGGCCCCACAAAGCGGGGTTGTGACTTGGGGTTGCTGCCCTTCACCCTTCTTTTGTTTTCGAGCACGACCAGCTTTCCCTTCTGGAACACGGAGGGCTCCTCGTCGTCTTGGCTCCTTATTTCTTGTTGTTGATTCCTGAGGTACTCATGTGCCTTTTGGAGATTCCCTTGCAGTGTGGTCCATGATGTTGTTGGGGTCCAGGGAGGGGGGTGTACCCGTTAGCTTGTCTGGTAGGCGGATTTCTCGGCCCATCATAAGCATATTGGGTGTTTCCCCAGTTGCAGAGTAGGGGGTGCTGCGGCAGGCCCGCATGATCTGCGGAAGCAGACCGTCCCACTCGTCCTGTACCTTCGTCAATATCAGGGTGCGAAGCGCATCTCCTAAGGTTCGGTTCTGGCGTTCCACCATCCCATTCCCTTGCGGTTGGTAGGGGGTGGTTTGCGTCTTCTTCATGCCCCAAAGGCTGCACAGTTCCTCGAGTAACACCGACTCGAACTGTGCCCCCTGGACGGAGTGCAGCTGCTCAGGAAGCCCCCAGTAGGTGAATACTCGCTCGTCTAGCGCCACTGCGACAGTGGGGGCCGTGGCGTCGGGCAGTGCTATGGCGTCCTGCCAGCGAGTGAAATGGTCTGTGAGGACCAGCGCCCAGCGGTTCTTCCTTTTGATTAAAGGTAGGGGACCGACCAGGTCGGCTGCCAGCTTCTGGAAGGACCGACCGGCATGCATCCGCTGTCTATTGGGGTTCTCTGCTCTCCTCCCGTTCTTTGCCACCTGGCACACCTCGCAATCCTTAATGAGTCTCCTGACCAGGGGGGAAATGCCTAGCCAGTACCAATCCAATAGGATGCGCTGCCTCGTCCGATGCACTCCTGCATGGATTAACCGGTGTGTCTCCCAGACGACCTGGGTCCTTCTGTTAGGTGGGCAGATCACACAACGTTTTGGTCTGGAGGGGTGGTGGAGCGTGATGGTGAGCACTCCGTCGGGGCGGATCTCCATAGCTCCTCGCCGCTGGTAAAGCGTTTTCAACTCTACGCTTCCTTCCGCCAACTCTCTCTCTGTGATGCTCCCCGGTCGTCTCAGCTCGGCATAAATCTGGCCTACCGCATCCTGCCCTTCCCTCTGCTTTTGAGCTAGGGTCTGGGCGGATTGTACCGGGTTTGTCACAGTGAGGTTGACCCGCTCCTCCTTCTCTGTCCTTTCCACCGACTCCCTCTTCATCATGCCCCCCGGTCGTCTCGGCTCGGCAGAGATCCGGCCTGCCGCATTCCGTCCCAGGTTTTGGGAGGAATGTATCGGGTTCGATGTGATGAGGTTGTCTGGCTCCTCTCTCTGAGGTCTCAGCCTAGCCTCTTGTCTAAGCTCCATATGGGAAGGTCCCCCATCTCTCTGCTCGATGGAGCCGCACTGCCTGCAATCCGCGCAGGGTCCTTGCCATCAGCATTGCCATGGTGAGTTCCTGCTCGGTGCTCGAGCTTGTACCTGAACTCAGCCAGTATCTCTAGCCATCGAGCTATCTGGTTCGATGACTCCTTTCTTCTGCATAGCCACCGTAGTGAGGCGTGGTCTGTCCAGAGTTTGAATTCTCGTCCATAGAGGTAAGGGCGAAAATGCTTCACTGCCTTGATGACAGCGACGAGCTCTTTCCGGGTGACACAATAATTCCTCTCCGCTGGTGCCAGCATTTTACTGAAGTAAGCGATGACGCGTTCCTTCCCTTCCTGTACTTGTTATAGTACGGCACCGACTCCTACTGCACTGGCATCAGTATCCAGTGTGTATGGCAGGTTGGGGTCGGGGTACCCAAGTACTGGAGCCTGAGTGAGTCTGGCCTTGAGCTGGTCAAATGCTACCTGCTCCTCTTGTCCTCACTTCCATGTCATCTCCTTCCCTGTCATTACGGTGAGGGGTTTAGCTATAGTGGCATAGTCGGGGAGGTATTGACGGTAATATCCTGCCGTCCCTAGAAATGCCTGCAGCCCTTTGACATCCTTAGGTGCCTCCCATCTCATGACAGCCTCTACTTTCCCAGGATCGGTAGCCGCTCCTTTAGCACTCACCACATGTCCAAGGTACCTGACCTCCTCCTGTAGTAGCTCGCACATGGAAGGCTTCACCTTCAAGTTCGCTCGCCGGAGCCGTCCCAACACCTCGCCTAGCCTCTGTAAGTGCGTCTGGAAGTCGGGAGCGATGATGATTACATCATCCAAGTACAGGAGCAGGGTTTTTCAGTGGAGACCTTTAAGGACCTTCTCCATTAGCCTCCGGAAGGTGGCAGGAGCTGACGTCAGCCCGAAGGGCAGCACCTTGCATTTCCACAGGCCACTACGGGTGGTGAAAGCAGATTTATCCTGTGCGTCCTGGCCCAGGGGTACCTGCCAGTATCCACTGGTGAGGTCCAAGGTAGTAAAGTACTTACTACCGGCCAGGGCATCCAATGACTCGTCGACCCGGGGAATGGGGTAGGCGTCTGCTGAGCTATGTCATTCAGCCTCCGATAATCCACACAGAATCGCCATGTGTCGTCTTTCTTCCTCACCAGCACCACGGGGGAGCTCCATACTCCGTCAGCAGGTTCGATCAGGTCTTTCTCCAAGAGATCCTTAATTTGGCGTTCTGCTTCCGCCTCTTTCTCTGGTCCCAGGCGGTGTGGTGGGCATCGGATGGGTCGGGCTCCCTCCACTGTGGGGATCGAGTGCTCTGCTAGGGTTGTTCTACCCAAATCTCCGTTGTGGCTGCTGAATACCGTTTGGTATTGGATCAGCAGCTCCTTCAACTGTTGCTCTTGCCGAGAGTTCTGGCACCCTTTCTTGGCTTGGACGAAGAGGTCATGCAAATGAGGGGGTACCTCCCCTCCTCCTGTCTTGCTCCTCTGTTGCCCCTTTTGCTCTGTCAGTCTCTGGACCCCACCCTCTTCTACTCCCGTAAAGGTGCCAATGACCTCTCCTGCGGGTAGTCTTAGGGTGTCCTGCATTGGGTTGAGACATCTGACCAGTACCCGTCCCTGGGCGTCTGGTTTATTGATGCTGGTGGCGATGGGTATTCCACCCTGTAGGCTTTCTATCACTCCCTGGGGGAACGTGTCCCTGGAGCTGAGGTGGCATGGAATAGTGACCTCCATCTGTGGGGGCAGCTGTGTGTCCTGTCTGACTTGCATTTTGGACACGGGATTTCTCCCGTGGCGGTCGGTACAAGCCAGCTCTTTCCCCTGAATGATCAGCACCGGGCGGTCAAATCCAATCTGGCACCCTTGGCTCGTCAAGAAGGGCATTCCAAGGATTACTTCCTCATTTATTTGACTGACCACGAAGGTCTCCTCAAACTTGACATGACGTATCCGTCCCATTAGCGAGAGCAGCCCATAAAATGGGAGTCTGGTGCCATCGGCCATGATCCCATGTGAATCATAGTGTTGCAAGTTGCGTTGCACGTGATTTGGTAACCGATCAAAGACCCGCTTGGCCAACAGGTTAGTGTTGCAGCCCGTGTCAATGAGGTGTGTTACCGCCTCTCCTTCTACCCTTCCTGGTAGGTAGTAGCTTGAGCGATAGAGTCGCTCAATCTGATTGAGTTGGAGGGTCACAGGTTTCGGGATGACTCCTTCCTTCTCCAGTGGGGGCGTCTGGGTTTGCCTGTCCTTCCTTCTGGGCCTGGGTGGTTCCTGCTGCTCGAGAGTCCCTTCGCCGTCTGTTTCCACTGCCGCTGGGCTGTCGGGTACCGACAGGCTGGCAAAACGGTTGTGTAGGGCGATAGGAGGTCTAGTCAGGAGGTCCAGAGGAGGAGTTGCTTGCCGTGTCGCCACTGATCCACTGGAGGGAGTCTGTGCCTTTCCCTTCTGGTTCGGAATTGCCCGTGTGCAGCCAGTTGGTTTCCCTACTGCTGCGGGCGGTAGTCGTTTCCCTGGCGGCTAGGCCAAAGGATGGTTCTACATGCCTTCCTGTTGTGACCTACTTGCTGGCATCCCCAGCACCTCTTTGGGGGCTCTGTCTTCGTGTCTGCCTTTAGACTGGCAATCTCCTTGCTCAGTCCCTATACGGTACGAAGCAACTGTGCGAAGGGGTCCTGTACCTCTTGGTGTTGAGCCGTCTCTTCCTGTTGGGTCACCTCTCCTTCTAGGGGGTCGGCCTCCTAAGGGTTGGTGGGGTACTTGCAGAAACTCATTTCCTGCTAGGATGGCTTCCTCCAGATTCTGTGGGCGTACCGCCAACAAGTGCCGTTGTAGGTACGTGTGCCCCAGAGTACTGTGAAAGGTCTGCAGTACCAATTCATCTCTATTCTGCCGTGGAAAGCTGCTGTGGGCGGCCTTGATGAGGTGTTCGACTGTGAGTGCATGGTCTCTGAGGCTGTCTCTGGGGTTTCGACGGTAGCTCAGCAATTTTGCTTGTGCTTCCGAATGAGCCATGCCAAAGGTTGCCTGCAGCGTCCGAGTCACTTCCTCTACGGTCTCGCCTTGACCACACTGTTTAGCTTTGCCTGTGAAAGCTTGGCGTAGGTGGATCACTGTATCCTCCGCCTGCCAATGGTTAGCTTCGGCCACCTCCTGAAACCTCTGCAGAAAATAGTCCACGTCCCCTGCACCATCATACTGTGGTACCCTGAACTTATCTCTCGTGGTTGCTATTGACATTCGGTCTAGGATGTGAGTGAGCGTTCCCATCATCTGTAGGCTAGAGGGATCCCTGTCCATGCTCAGTGCTCGTCTTCGCTGCGCCATCGTTCTCCTGGGAGGTCCTGCTTGTGGGTGCCTGTCAATCTCACTGCTGCCACCAATGTGAGTAGTAATATATGAGCAGATCTCCCTACCAAGTGTTTTTTTGTGGATCTGACCTTGGAGTTGAGACAATGGGTTACGGCGTTGGATGAATTCGCCGAGTTTATATTGTATTTTACTTGAGGGGTACTTGAGTGGCATTTGAGTGGCATTTGAGTTTTGATTAGTTTTTACTTAATTTGAACTTATATGGCATATAGATTTTGAATGTATGGCATTCAAGTTTTGATAACTTTTTTACATAACTCGAACTCATATGGTATCTTGAGAGAGAGGGGAGAGGAGAGAGGAGAGATGGGAGATGAGAGAGGAGAGAGAGGAGAGAGATTTTTTAGTTTTCTATACATTCATGTATATATGGTTAGTTATGTACATATTTATGGCTATATTTATATCTACATAGAGAGAGGAGATATATCTACATTGAACAAATATATTGATCAAAAATGAAAATTATATGATTATATACCTGATTACATAATAAGTAGGGAAAATCTTCTGGAGAGAGGGGAGAGGAGAGATGAGAGAGGAGAGAAGAGAGAGGAGAGAGAGGAGAGATTTTTTTTTAGTTTTTTATACATTTATGTATATATGGATAATTATGTACATATTTATGAATATATTTACATTTACATTGAATAATATACATTTATTACATAATAAGTATATTAAATGCTATAAAATATGTTGGAAAATTACCAAATTAGACCTCTAGATGGTTAAAATCTACAGTATTTGGGAAATAACTGCAAGAGAGGAGAGAGGAGTATTTGGTAGAGGAGAGAGTATGTTGAGAGAGAGGAGAGATAAAAAGAGGAGAGAGGAGAGAGGAGATATATCTACATTGAATAAATACAGTGATTAAAAATGAAACAATATGTGAATATATACATTTATTGTGTAATAAGTAGGGAAAAAATTTAAAGTAATTACATGAAATTGAATTATAGCTTTAGTTACATTGGATAGTTTACATTATATAGAAAAGGGAAATAGCTCACCAAGTCACATTGTCCAACTTGTTTTTTGAATTAGAGACTATCCATCGTTAAAACACTCATCATTTTTTTTCAGCAACATATCCTGTCTCAAAATCATCAAAGTCTCCACATAGAAAATCTTCAAGTTCATCATCATCATCAATTTCTAATATTGTTTTGTTGTACTTTGCTTGATCACAATATTGTTTCCAATACATTCGACCGAGACAGTATGGAGAGCAAAATGAAAGATCGTATTCTGTCTTAAATTTTCCGTGTGTTGTTTTTCCTCTGTAGATCATCACACCTGGAGTATATTTGTTAGCTTCTGAAGCATATTTGTCTGGTATGACGAGCGTCTTCAACAGCGTTTCTCCACATTGTTCAATGCTATAACGGATACAAATTACATTCGACTGACCTCCTTTAAATCGATGAGGAACGAATCTATCAACAACATCTTGGTAAGGAAAAATAGCGCCGGGTTGAAAACTATTGAGGGTGTTGATGTTCAAGAAGCGTTTGAGCTGACATTTAGTCAATGTACTAAAATATAGTGATTCCTCTTCAGCTTTCTTTTTGCTTAGAGGATGTCTGCTAACACGTCTGACATCATACCAAAGAACGTTTTTATTTTTTGGTTTTCCCTTTCTACCCAAATATACAACGTTAAACGGAGGAGGGTAATTATCACAGTTGAAGTTTTTAGCTATTTCAACTGGACAGAGGAGTATTTTGGGCTCGAGTTCATTTATATCTGAAGGATCATGGTAGTGTACTTGAGAATATCTACACTTCTCCTTACTTGATGGATGTATCACACCAGTCACTCGCATAATGCTTGGGATAGGAAGATCTTCAAATGTTTTGCAAATCGGAACTTTTGGTGAGTCAATCACTTGAGAACCTTTAGACTTTTCTAATTCCCTAGCTCTCCTTTCGTTGAGACATTCAACTGTTAAATGAGTTATAGCTGCGCTCTCCATTGTTTGCTTATCAACGGAAGTAGTTTGTTTTCTCACTGTTTGTTTTCGTTTCCTTACTATTCGCTTTTTGGAGCAGTTTTCCTTCTCTTAGGAGTTGTTTTGCCGTTTTTCATTTTATTTTCTGTTGGATATGGATCTGTGCTAAGGAGCTCTTCAGAAAGAGCATCCATAACATTCTAAAAATAAAAGGGTAATATTTGCATGAGTGGCTAAGAGTGTATTTATTACTTAGAGTGTCTTATATATATATATATATGTATTTATGCCAAAAGCGGTTAAGATCATAGAGTTATGGTAGATTGAGAATGTGCTTATTAAACTATCGGGATGTGGAGACAGACAACAAAGGATGCGTTCAAATATATATATATATGTATTTACTTAATATCATACCGCTTTTAACATCTAAATTGGTAAGAAATAAAATATAATAGTTTGAACATAACATCTAAATTGGTAAGAAATAAAATATAATAGTTTGAACAAAATATTGTAAAATAATAAAAAACAACTAAAAATTTTTCATAAATATGTATGAAACGCTTCCAACATTAATTCTAAAATACCTACAGAAGAGGATAGAGCTTTATCTATTTGGACATAATTATAAATATGCTTTCTGAATTTATAAAAAGTTTTTTTGTTCCATGTCATGTTGTATAATTTTTTGAAAACTATTTGATTCCAAGCACTTCTTTCAATTTCTTTTAAAAAATCATTAATATTAACGACTTCCACCATCGACAAAACGATTTCGAAACCGTTTTTTATAATGTCATCAAAACGTTCTGTAGATATATCACGTTTCTTACAACACATCCCCATACTCATCATGTGTTGAGTTATACAGAATATTATAACTTGAAATGTCAAACGTTCTACAGCTTTTTTTTCAACAACATCATTATTTATCACATAGTTATGATATATTTCTGGAAGGAAGTCCTTTAAGTAGATTGGATTTGTTGTTGCGTTGTTCTAAAATACAAGCGATAATTAGATAACTAAAATAATTAAAGGTGTTCAACAGGTGTTAAATAGTATTTTTTATTAATTCTTACCTTTTCATCAGGCTGAGATTCTGACTTTAGATACAATGGTTGACTTTCTACGACTTGAGTATTCATTCTGAAAAAAACAGAAAAAATTGATTCAATTCTTTATAACCAATTTAAAGATAGATATGTCATAAAGCCTTCAAATAGTTGTGTTAGCTAGCGGAAATATTTGAGTTTAAGTTTTACCTTTATGAAGAGAGAACTCTTAGTAGTTGCAATGGAAGATGTAGTAGATAGATGTTGCTCCTTTGCTCACTGTTGTTGAACTGGATGCTTTCTGTCTGAAACCGTTGTCTCTTATATAGGTGAATGTGTGAAAATAAATCTTTCATTCCCGCGAAAGCATTGGTTTGTATTCGCGTGAAAATAAATTGTTTATTCCCGCGAAAGCAATGGGTTCCATTCGCGTGGAAATAAATTATTTATTCCCGCGAAAGCATTGGTTTTTATTTGCCTGAAAAAAAAATGTTTATTCCCGCGAAAGCAACAGTTTCCATTCGCGTGAAAATAAAATGTTTATTCCCGCGAAAGCATTGGTTTGTATTCGCGTGAAAATAAAGTATTCATTCCCGCGAAAGCAACAGTTTCCATTCGCGTGAAAATTAAATGTTTATTCCCGCGAAAGCATTGCTTTGTATTCGCATGAAAATAAAGTATTCATTCCCGCGAAAGCAACAGTTTCCATTCGCGTGAAAATAAAATGTTTATTCCCGCGAAAGCATTGGTTTGTATTCGCGTGAAAATAAAGTATTCATTCCCGCGAAAGCAACAGTTTCCATTCGCGTGAAAATTAAATGTTTATTCCCGCGAAAGCATTGGTTTGTATTCGCGTGAAAATAAAGTATTCATTCCCGCGAAAGCAACAGTTTCCATTCGCGTGAAAATAAAATGTTTATTCCCGCGAAAGCATTGGTTTGTATTCGCGTGAAAATAAAGTATTCATTCCCGCGAAAGCAACAGTTTCCATTCGCGTGAAAATTAAATGTTTATTCCCGCGAAAGCATTGGTTTGTATTCGCGTGAAAATAAAGTATTCATTCCCGCGAAAACAACAGTTTCCATTCGCGTGAAAATAAAATGTTTATTCCCGCGAAAGCATTGGTTTGTATTCGCGTGAAAATAAAGTATTCATTCCCGCGAAAGCAACAGTTTCCATTCGCGTGAAAATAAAATGTTTATTCCCGCGAAAGCATTGGTTTGTATTCGCGTGAAAATAAATTATTCATTCCCGCGAAAGCAACAGTTTCCATTCGCGTGAAAATAAAATGTTTATTCCCGCGAAAGCATTGGTTTGTATTCGTGTGAAAATAAAGTATTCATTCCCGCGAAAGCAACAGTTTCCATTCGTGTGAAAATTAAATGTTTATTCCCGCGAAAGCATTGGTTTGTATCCGCGTGAAAATAAAGTATTCATTCCCGCGAAAGCAACAGTTTCCATTCGCGTGAAAATAAAATGTTTATTCCCGCGAAAGCATTGGTTTGTATTCGCGTGAAAATAAAGTATTCATTCCCGCGAAAGCAACAGTTTCCATTCGCGTGAAAATTAAATGTTTATTCCCGCGAAGGCACTGGTTTGTATTCGCGTGAAAATAAAGTAATCATTCCCGCGAAAGCAACAGTTTCCATTCGCGTGAAAATTAAATGTTTATTCCCGCGAAAGCATTGGTTTGTATTCGCGTGAAAATAAAGTATTCATTCCCGCGAAAGCAACAGTTTCCATTCGCGTGAAAATAAAATGTTTATTCCCGCGAAAGCATTGGTTTGTATTCGCGTGAAAATAAATTATTTATTCCCGCGAAAGCATTGGTGTTCTTCCGTAGAAACAATGTTTCATTAATTTAACCTTATGATAAATGGCATGATTTCAGCTATATAAGAAGCACTGTTTTTACACAGAAAGCAGTCACTTCGACATTAGCAACTGAAGGAGCAAGATCTACTACAACATCATCTACTACAACTGCTAGAAGGACTTTTCTGTTTGGAGGTAAGTCAACTTGATTGAGTATAAATTTAATTTTTATCGATTTAGATACTAATAGTGGTATGATATTGAGTAAATATATATATATGTATATATATCTTCGAATTGGTTTGAAAAAGAAATCATAACATGGATTTTTACTTTATCTTTTAGAATGTCGACACAAGTCATATCAAAACAACTGAAGAATAAAGAATCAAAACCTTCACAAGATAAGGTGATTGATGACAATGTACTTCTTCAACGCACTATGATCCCCTTTCAAAGCGCCAGTCTGAATACTCTGGCAACTCTCATCATCAAAAGCGCCTCTCTGTTAAGTACTCTATCTCCAGCTTCCAGAAGAAACATTGAAAACATAGTCAAAGTTGAAGATTTACCAATACCTACAGTTATGCAGGTGTTAACCGTTGAGCTCCATGATGAAACGAACTGCACCATCATATACAACTATAAAAAGGATGGAAAGGTAGTTAGAGTGAAGAGCACTATTCCATTAGCAGCGGGATTACTTGTCAATGAAGCTTCGCAAATAAGACCACTGGTTTTGATCTACATGGGTGTTGAAAAGACTGGAAAAGCAATTTTTCGTGCTGCTACAGAAACAGGAACTACTTTGAGGTGTAAGAATGTGTTTGATGTATTACCAGAAAAAAGTATGCGACAAATCAATGCTTATTTCGAGGTAGCTAATCTTCAGGATTTCCCAACAGATAGTGTCATATGTTTCCAAAACCCTGAAGTTATAACAAAGTCTGACAGGCGATGGAATGGAAATGAAGAGACTCTTCTAGTTCAATACAGAAGTGTTGTAGATGAAGAATTACTGATCGGAGATATGCGCATTCCTCATCAAATAGCTTCTGCTGTGACATCGGAGAGATTTGGAGTGATTTTGTTCAAGGGCCTGAGTCGAAACGCAGACAATTCAATTTTCTACAACATCAGTGTACTCGCAGCTCATCAAGCCTTCGTCCAAGCCTCGGAACTGGCTGATAATCCAAAATCTGAGGATTTTCTCAACCACTTCGATGATGCTGAAAAAGAAGACTGTGGAGAACAAACTCTCGAGAAGCTAATCTATAACTCAAGGGATTCATATCACTATAGGTAAGTTTTATTAATTTTTACCATAATTTTAAAAAGTTGATTTGTGAAAATTTAGTGTATTCTTACAATGAAAAACCCCTTAAAATGATAAATTTGTGAACATTTTTGTAAAAAATTTTTAAGTTATATATATATATATATATTTCGAATTAAAAAAGGATTTTGTTGTATCATCGGTGTTTTTTTTTACATAAAAGTTGGAAAAATAACAAAAGGTGATAATTATTTTACAAAAATGTTCAATTTTTCACATAAATGATCAACTCATAACCTTTTTTGTAAAACATTTTTAAATTATATATATTTCGGATTAAAAAAAGGACTTTTTTGTGTAATCAGTGTATTTTTTTACATAAAAGTTTTAAAAAATAACAAAAGGTTATAATTATTTTGCAAAAATGTTTAGTTTTTCACATAAATGATCAATTCATAAACATTTTTTGTAAAACATTTTTAAATTATAGCTATTTCGGATTAAAAAAGGATTTTTTTGTGCAATCAGTGTATTTTTTTTACATAAAAGTTTAAAAAAATAACAAAAGGGTATAATTATTTTACAAAAATGTTTAGTTTTTCACATAAATGATCAATTCATAAACATTTTTTGTAAAACATGTTTAAATTATATCTATTTCGGATTAAAAAAAGGACTTTTTTTGTGCAATCAGTGTATTTTTTACATAAAAGTTTAAAAAATAACAAAAAGGTTATAATTATTTTACAAAAATGTTTAGTTTTTCACATAAATGATCAATTCATATACATTTTTTTTGTAAAACATTTTTAAATTATATATATTTTGGATTAAAAAAAAGGGTTTTTTGTGTAATCAGTGTATTTTTTTAGCTAGAAGTTGAAAAAAAAATCACACCAAATGAAAAAAAAGGACTTTTTCGTGTGTAATCAGTGTATTTCTTTTACATAGAAGTTGAAAAAATAACGAAAGTTTATATTTATTTTACATTAATTTTAATCATACTATACTAATACATCATTTTTTATTTTAGTCCATTTTATCGTAAAAAGAAAACAGAGTAAAGAACTTTCCCTAAGAAATATTGAGCTGAATGATGTAACTCAGTGAGTTATTTTCCTGTTATATATAAAATGTAAACTATCTAATGTAGCTAAGAGTAAAATTTAAATTCGGTAAAATTTATTTATATAATGAATAACTTTTGTATTTTAGTCAATTATTGGATCACAGAGAATACGGAATACAAGAGTTCCTCCCTGGGTCTAATAATATACCAGAAGAATATCGAGAAAGATATTGTTCAAGAAAAGCACTTTGTAACCATTGATATCGTAAGCTATAGTAGTTTGTATTACAGAAAATTTACTATAAAACAGTTTTATGAATGTAAAAACTAGATATGGTATTTTCTATTACAATTATTTACTTGTAAATTTTATTCATCTAGAGAGGTAATTTGGTGATTTTTTGACAGTTTTTAAAAAAGTTAAAAAGTACAAAAAAAAATCAAAAAATATCGAAAACTGTATATTTCAATGATTATTTTTTAAAAAGTAAATTTTATTCATCTAGAGAGGTAATTTGGTGATTTTTTGACAGTTTTTAAAAAAGTTAAAAAGTACAAAAAAAATCAAAAAATATCGAAAACTATATATTTCAATGATTATTTTTTAAAAAGTTCAAAAAAATGTAATAAAGCTCTGTTTTGAAACATAAAAAATTTAAAAGGATTGTGTAGGATAAAATTCTCACTCAAAAAATTATTGAAAATTGAATGAAATTAAAAAATATTTTCCCAAATACCATGAAAAACTCTATATATATATATATATATATATATATACATTGTTTTTAAAATAATATCGAAAACTATATATTTCAATGATTATTTTTTAAAAAAATAAAAAAATTTAAAAGGAAGGTGTAGGATAAAATCCTCACTCAAAAAATTATTGAAAATTGAATGGAATAAAAGAATATAAAGTGAAAATCGCTATATATATTTATTTTTTTAAAATAATATCGAAAACTGTATATTATAATGATTATTTTTTTAAAAAACTGAAAAAACAAAAAAATTTGTAATAAAACCCTGTTTTAAAACATAAAAAATTAAAAAGGAATGTAATAAAAGAATATTTTACCAAAATACCTCATTTTTTTTTTGTAAATATCTAGTAAAAATTTCTGAAATATTGTTGGTAAAATTTACTGGAAAATGGTTTCAAGTGTGTCAAAGACTAAATATGATGTTTTCATTGAAATGTTTATTTTCAAAAGATCCAAATAATAACATTGAATCAATTAGTTAAATTTAACAGTCAAATTCTTTTTTATCAAAAAGTTGAAAAAACAAAAAAATTTGTAATAAAACCCTGTTTTAAAACATAAAAAATTAAAAAGGAATGTAATAAAAGAATATTTTACCAAAATACCTCATTTTTTTTTGTAAATATCTAGTAAAACTTTCTGAAATATTGTTGGTAAAATTTACTGGAAAATGGTTTCAAGTGTGTCAAAGACTAAATATGATGTTTTCATTGAAATGTTTATTTTCAAAAGATCCAAATAATAACATTGAATCAATTAGTTAAATTTAACAGTCAAATTCTTTTTTATCAAGTAGGCTTAATGTTTCTATTGTGATTAATTCTCAAATATTGTAAACTTGAACTATCTAGAGGAGTAATTTGTCGATTTTGATGTGTTTTTTTAAAAAAATTATCATGTAATACCACATACTTCAGTTCTAATTCGTTTTGAACAATTTCATGGGAGACAAAGAATAAAAAAGTTACATTGATTTAGTTTTTAGAATTAAAGTTGCTATCAAAAATGGATTGTTCTTCTTTAAAAAAAATGATTACGTAATACTACATGCTTCAGTTCTAATTCGTTTTTAGAATTGAAGTCGCCATCGAAAATGGTTTGTTCTTGAATGGGTAAATCCATAGCCTCCTCCTCCTCATCATGACAAAAGCTTTCTGATGGTTGCGTTTTGAAAAACAAATTGCATTGTTTTAGTTTTCCGAATTGAAATTGCCATCGAAAATGGTTTGTTCTTAAACGGGAAAATCCATAGCCTTCTCATCATCATGTCTAAGTTTTCTACCCCAATATCTCCAACCTCTCAGAGATAGGAATTGTTCTGTTTAAAAAATAATGGAAATTGTATATATAAATGATTGTTTTTGAAAAAAATGGTAAATTTTTGAAAAAAATTCAAAAGGAAAATGCAGGATAAAACCTTCACTCAAGAAACTAATTTTGTATGATAGGGTGCTCACCTAATAATAAGAAAATAATGAATGATTTATATTTAAACAATTATTGAAAGAATTAATGAAAATTGAATAGAATAAAGGAAATATTTTACCAAATAGTCTGTTTTTTTTGTAAAGATATACAAACAGATAAAATTTAACCATTTAAAGGATGATTTCTTTTTTTGCAAAAAAATAATGAAGATTTAATGAAATGAAAGAATATTTTACCAAATACCTTGTTTTTTTTTTGTAAATTTATACAATTAGAATAAGAAAATAGTGAATAATGTATATTTAAGCAATTATTGAAAAAATTAATGAAAATTGAATAGAGTAAAGGAAATATTTTACCAAATACCCTGTTTTTTGTAAAGATATACAAACAGATAAAATTTAACCATTTAAAGGGTGATTTCTTTTTTGCAAAAAAAATAATGAATATTTAATGAAATGAAAGAATATTTTACCAAATACCCTGTTTTTTTTTGTAAATTTGTACAATTAGATGAAATTTAACCATTTAGAGGATGATTTGTTTTTGTAAAAATTAATGAAAATTGAATAAATCGAAAAAATATTTCACCAAATACCTCTTTTTTGTAGATGTAAACAAATAGATGAATATCTAACTTTATCCATTTTTTTTCCATTTGGGATCATGTTTTGAAGGTTTTCAAGATAGTTTTTAGTAAAAGCTTATGCATTGATTGTCATTACAAGTTGTAGTGTTTGGTATTATTTAATATTTACTGACTCTAGCTATATTATATGAAATTTTCCCTACTTATTGCACAATAAATGTATATATTCACATATTGTTTCATTTTTAATTACTGTATTTATTCAATGTAGATATAATGAGTCGAATTACAAAAAAATATCAAAACTTAAATGCCATACATTCAAAATCTAGATGCTCTATGAGTTAAAGTTATGTATATAATTATGTACAAGATTATCAAAACTTGAATGCCATACATTCAAAATTTAAAAGTTCAAATTAAGTAAAAAAATAATCAAAACTCGAATGCCACTTAAATGCCATTCAAATGCCACTCAAGTACCCCTCAAATGAAATACAATATAAACTCGGCGAATTCATCCAACGCCGTAACCCATTGTCTCAACTCCAAGATCAAATCCACAAAAAAACACTTGGTAGGGAGATCTGCTCATATATTACTACTAATGTGCAGGACTTCACTGTGGGGGTATGTACTTTGGTAGCTAGGCCTACCTGCACAGCCTTCCTAACTGCTGATGGCTTTTGGTGTATACTGCTGAGCGATACAACCCGCCCACAGGTTGACGAGTATCCTTAGTAATGGTGTTCGACCATTTCAGGTTACTGTCTAGCTGTCGGTTGCGTTAGCTGATTCGGTGCGCAAGCCAGAGGCCGAATTTGGAAGGGCGAACTAGCTAGAGCTAGGTTCGACCAGCAGAGGTCGGTGATCTGCTTGTTAATTACTACTCGAGTAATAGAGCTTTTGTTGTAGGTCCATGTACTAGCGCAAGTGAAGTTATTGTTTGTGAACAAAGAAACTTCTGAGAGTGTGCAAGCTTAACTCTGACTTTATTTCTGCCTGACATGGCTATTTATAAAAAGGGTTACATAACATAAATTAGACAGACAAAGGAAGCCACACCTAGTCCAAATGGTTGGCTATAATGAGCAAATAATAATGAGTGGGTGTAACTTGAGTAAATGCATGAATGAATTGTTATACGATATATACGGTATGAGTTTGCATAGAACAGTTCGACCTAGAGCGAAGACGTAGAACTAGTAAGTGTGTAAAATAGAATGTAAATAGAATGTGAATGTAAATAAATACGTAGTACAAGATGGCGCCGTCCGTCACAGTAGTACTTGCAGGCTTTATCAATGGTGCTCAATACGGTAATAATGTCCTTTATCGTATGTAGCAATACTTATAGACTTTAACAACAGGCGTTACTGATACGGTAGCAATAGTTCTTTATTACAAGAGATCCGGATTTTAGCAGAGAGATCCGGTTGAACAAGGTATGCGAACTTAGCTGCACAAGCAACGTGGTCTATGTCAAACTTAGTGTTACAGGCAACCCAGCCACACTAACAAGAAGAGTTTCGGATTAATAGTAGTATATTATCTACGAGAAATTACAAAACCTTGCGAAATAGAAATAGTTCTCAAGTGTACAATGAAGTCTCGACGTAGTTAGATCCCACTAAGTACGTGTCCAAGAAACGCTGATAACATCTTTAAGAGCAACTAACGTGGTTGAATATACGATAAAAGTAAACTTCTCTATTACAGTTGCCATAGCTGTAAAAAACGCATAACAGCAAAAGACAATAAGCTGACAAGAAATGAGTTTCATTGGCACGACAATTGCCTTGTATGCTTTCAATGCAAAGGTAATCACTTCAATGCACTTAATTTTTAATAGATGATTATTCAGTCGAAATGCATGTAGAATCTATACAATACAATGCTTCCCAAGTTTTTTCTTCCCATGTCTCCCCCCCCTTGTTTACCTCCCACCCTTGTTCTCTCTATATCCCACCCTTGTTCTACCCATGTCTCAACTCCGTTCTTGCTATTTCCTGCCCTTTTTCTACCTATGTCTCACCTTCGTTCTTCCTACTTCATGCTCGTGTTCTCTCTACCTCCCCCTCTTCTTCTCCCTACTTCTCACCATGGTTCTCCCAACTTCTATGCACATTGTTTTCACCACCTGCAACTCAGCATTGCCTCTTTTTCCTCCAGAATTCTGCCTCAGTTTTTGTTAACATGTCGGTTGCTGCCATTGAGTTTACTTTATGCATTTCTCAGTGCCTCTGGCAAAGGCAGAGTTTGTGAGTGAAGGCAATGAACAGTACTGTCCAGATTGCTATGAAAAGCTATTTAATAGCAAATGTAACAGATGTGGCATTGGCTTCAAAAGTAGTAAGTCATTCCCAATATTATGTACAGCATTAGTTAATACATACAAAAATACCTGTTATACACAACACTGCATACAGTAGTATACACAACACTGTATACAGTAGTATACACAACACGACATACAGTAGTATACATAACACTACATACAGTAGTATACACAACACTGCATACAGTAGTATACACAACACTGCATACAGTAGTAAATGTTGTGTAAAATACTACGTATTATATACAATGTTACATATCGCATATAGTAATACTGCTGTGGATTTTCATGTCATACACTCCTGCGCATACTATTATTACAAAGTCTAGCACCCTATGTTAATCGCTAGACAAGGAAACGGTCTCGGTCAATCATACCGAATGGACCGACCCTGCATCTAAGCAAAGTACCGACCCTGTATCGGACTATACCGACCCTGTATAGGGCAATGCCGACCCTGTATGACACATTACCGACCTTGCAGGGCCGGCAGGAAATGACTCAGCATAGGCTGAGAACCACAAAGTATCTTAAAAGACCCAGGAGGACGAATCTGGGACATAACCACCCCTAACCTGGATGAAGAGACGATACAACGGCTGCAGAGGCGGGACAGGAAGTGCTCAGGCCGTTGATTGGACAGTTACCTGATAACCCCACCTACCTTTGATGGCACCATACTTATCCTAGCCATTTGATTTGCCACCTATTATTATAAGACTGTCTATTGGTTGATTGTATATTATTCTCTTGTGATTGGTTATGACAAAGATTACTTCCTGTGAGATGCCTATAAAAGGCAGAGCTTGTACCATTTATGTTCAGTTATTGTTATTGTTGCAATTTGTGCCTTTTTAACTAACTCGCTTTATTCTGGAGGAATAAATGTCTAATTACTCGAAAGCACTGAGTAATGTGTCTGAGCCGAGGGCTCCGTTTTGGTTGTAGAGTTGATACTCTATCTGATTTCTCTTCGGTATACTACCGACCCTGCTGTTGTAGCAGGTAAAACATAACAACTGGTGGCAGCAAGCTACCGACCTCAGTTAGTGGGTTACAGCCCCCAAAATCCACTACATTGGTGGTAGCGGTGGGATGTACTGCACACCCTACTCAGCTACGCTTACCCTGGCTCTGCTCTAAACAGAACCAGCATCCCGATCCTGTATTCACAGTACAGGACGAAACGTACACTCCTGCGAAAGTCGTTGATTTCTTCTGACTGCAGCAATGCTCCCCTACCTAGTGAGCAATATAACTTTGCAAAAGGCGTTGACTCTCTTCCGCCTGCAGCAGTTTTGCCACAGCAATCGACGTCGAGCCTAGGCTCCGTCTTGCAAATTCACACACCATATTTTGAGATTACACGGACAATTTCTTGACAGACCGACACTGCATACTCTTGGTACCGACTCTGCATCAGTCAATACCGACCCTGCACTGTCTATACCGGCCCTGTGTAGTATCTATACAGGCCCTGCACTGGTCAATACCGGCCCTGCATCGCTCACTACCAACCCTGCGACCGCTAAAACCGGCGCAGCAACCTGTTTTTCAGCCCCACTTGTAGACTATCGAGTTGATTGTTCCTCTAGTCGTAACAATGGCGGCCACCAGAGCACATAGTGCGGGAAGAGCTCCTGCTGTCAACCCTGAGTTAAACGCTATGGATCGTCCGACGGAAGCTTTGCAAGTTGTCATGCGACCAGCCAATGCTAACACGCATCCAAAGTTCAAGGCGCCTAGGTACGAAGTTGAAGATGACGTTGAGTATTTTATCACACGCTTTACTGAGGTGGCCGAAGTGAACGAATGGACGGAACAAACTGCCATGCTGCACCTGCGTGCATCTTTGAGGGGAAGTGCACTGGAGTGTGGAAAACCCCCACACGTCGAAGGGATATTCACAGCGTTACGAGCACGTTTTGGTGTTACTCCCAGAGAGGCGATGTCGAAGCTGACTAGCCTTCGTAGGTCTTACAAGACCTCGCTACAAGAGCACGCTTACGAGGTGGAGCGTCTGATTAGTTTGGCTTACGAAGACCTCCCACCTAGAGCGGTGCAACGTATAACGCTGGACACTTTCAGTTCCACGATTGGCAATGCATACCTGCAGAGGCACCTCCTGGCTATACAGCCAGCAGACCTGGCAGATGCGGTGAGAGCAGGCAATGAGTACCTGCAGATTAAGACTGCACACGATGAGCGCCCTACTCATGTGCGAGCAGTAGGAGACGAGACGGACTCAGAGGACGAGTACGGAGGCGTTGCCCCTCTGTTACCATCCGCTCCAGCTCCACCCAACTCACCTGTTCAGCAAGTCAGTAGCGCGCTGCCCAGCACTGAACAAAACCCTCTCCAGTTGGTAATGGAGACCTTAGAAGTTTTAGCGAGGGAGATTAAATCGCTGAGGAAGGATAACTCCCCGGATGCCACTCCACCATTGGAAGCTACGCCCACACTGCGCTGTTGGGGCTGTGGTGGAGTTGGGCACGTACAGAGAGCCTGTACACAAAAACCTTGGCAAGCGAAAGCTAGCCAACCACTGCAAAAGGAAAACGGATACCGGCCGCAGTAGACCAGACGGCGTCTAGCTGCAACAGGGCCAGCCGTAAACCCCCTACTCGAGGTCAGCAGGCGAGCTACGCTCCTGCGAATGAACCTCCACCAAGACAGGCAACGGAGATTGCCGGGAATAGTCTAAAGCGTCCGTACACGGTCAGTTATTTCTTGTTCGGCAAGATGGACGGACGTCTGATGTCCATCCTTGTAGATACAGGACGCACGACTAATCTCTTGTCACGGCATGCATACCATAGACTGCCACAATGGGTACAGGACACCCTACAGGATAGTGAGCCACATGGTCTGATGGCAGACGGCTCAAAGATTCAATTTTATGGAACTATACAAGTGTCACTCCAGCTCCGTTGACTACGGACAGATGTCAATTTTGTCATCAGCGATATACATGAGGACGCTATTGTAGGAATGCCGTTCCTCACAGCACATGAGTGCATGATGCGATTCGCAGACTCTACCATCATAATTGATGGCCATGAACTGCCTTGCACTGATAAGCATGGACAGTTGCTAAAAGACAGTGTTAGGTTGCTAGACGCAGGTTCAGCAAAACAAAGCCGTTTTGGAGATAAAAATGAGCTGTTCCCCCTTTGTAGGGATGGATTTCCCCCTACAAAACCGTTTCTAGCAGAGCAAGCTGCAAGGACACCTACACACACTCTGGAGAGAGGGGAGAAGTACCTCTCCAGCAAACTTCAGCCGAATCCGACGAGAACTGAAGGAGTGAAATTTACCCCCGCGCCCTTTTTGGCTACACTCCTTGCGGTCAGGGGAATCCCCAACAATCAGGAACAGTGGAGGAAGCCCTGCAATCAACAGGAAGGAATCGCAAGCAAGGCAGGTTGCTATTTTAAGCAATCAACAGGAAGAAGAGGAGAGATCACCTGTGATGCGGTATATGGAAAGTTGGGGAAAGACTTTCAAATGGCTGTATCTGCCAAACCGCTCACACCAGAAAGGCCGTGCTTGGTGTCAGAAGAACCCCCACGAACCCTCTCTCTTAACACCTGTAAGCTCCAGCTGTGCAGCAAGCTTGACAGCCACCAGGAGGCAGCAAAAATTGCTCCTAGTACCTCCACTACAGTTCCACTTACTGTGACTGCAGATAGAATGAGTCACATTGATGAGAGAAAGTTTAGCAAAAACAAATTGCTCATTCTTTCAAGCGCCAGTGACCAGTGGAGATCACCTAAAGCACCACTCTCACTCAACAAAATGGCAGAAGCTAGCTCGCATTTCCTGGATCTAGAGGAAGATGATGAGCACCTATTACTTGAGGCTGGATTAGCTGAGTACAAGCCACCGGCTGCACTAAGCGAGGAAGACCTGTTGGCTATGCCAACAGCAGACCTGCTGCAGAGCCAGCCAGCACTTGAGAAGAAAGTCACAGACACGTCGCCTGCTATAGAGGATGGTGAGTTTTACGAATCACAGATGGCCAAGTGGATTTTCGAAAACGGTTCTAGAACTGATCCTTTGGCGCTACGTTGTGGCAGCCCCAATAATGAGGCGTAAAACTAACCGCAGTGCGAACATGAAACAAAGTAATTTTGGTGGTGAGAGGGTCATTTTTAAAACTAATTTTCTCAGTAACTATCAATGAGAGACAAAAAAGTTTACTACTATTGTGACTGCAAGATATGATTCTACGCCATGATATGTTTTTTAACGTCCCAAGGCCAATTTGAAAAATATATTTGTATTGGCTAAATATAGTAGGAGCAGATCTGTATGATCTGCTCCTGGTGCTTTTTTGAGCACCAGGTGTCAATGAACCGTTTAAATACCCTTTTTTGTGCACCAGGTGTCGATTATCCCAGTTGATATTGTAATGTTTTTATATTGTATATGATTAGGACTATTATCTAAGTATTTACTGTGCAGGGGTTGTGTATATTGGGGTTTGTCTCACGGTTTTGATTGTTGGCCTGATGTAACTTGGTTGCTAATAGTGTAATAGAATTTAGCGAGCAAGTGCCAGTGATTCGATGCACCAGAAGTTGCCCTACCTTGTACAAGATGTTAGCGATGCCTAGCAACGAGAGACAGCCTCAGTACCACCGATGTCAGAGCCTACCCAGTCAAGCCATTATTTATCGCGTGAATGAAACATAGTTTTCTGGCTGAAAAATAAATTATTTTTGGACTGGAAAATAACACAACTTCACGCGAATAAAAATTAATTTTATTGCTAAAAAACTATCCTTTTTAGTCCGGAAAAAAGTTTGGTTTTTGCGTGAATGAAACATTATTTATTGCGTGAATGAAACATAGTTTTCTGCCTGAAAAATAAAAATTATTTTTGGACTGAAAAATAACACAGTTTTCGCGTGAATCAAACATTATTTATTGCGTGAATGAAACATAGTTTTCTGCCTGAAAAATAAATTATTTTTGGACTAAAAAATAACACAGTTTTCGCGTGAATCAAACATTATTTATTGCTTAAATGAAACATAGTTTTTTACCTGAAAAATAACACAGTTCAATCAGTGCAACTTTGATTATTTGACTATTTCAGACAGTAATCATCCACTTAACAACAGCATTCAAAGAAGCAACATCTACTACAACATCTACGACTAGCATTAAAAGGTTTCTCAGTATAAAAACTATAAAACATCTGGAGGTAAGAATTAACAACAAAAAAATACTATTTAGCACTAGTTGAAAAATAAAAAAAGTTCTAATTATTTACTTCACCATTTATCATCCTATACTAATACGGATTTGTTTATTTTAGATCAATATGTCATCAAAAACACTCCACGGAAAAGATTTCCTTCCAGTCTCGGTGATAAGGTAAGAATTAATAAAAAGTATTATTGTGCAGGATTTCACTGTGGGGGTATGTGTGTGGTAGCTTGGCCTACCTGCACAGCCTCCCTAGATCACTGATGGCTTTCTAGTGCTTTAGCAGCAAAAACAACTTCGCCTGCAGGTCGACAGTCTCCCTAACAATAGTGGTCGACCATTGCAGGTTGATGCCAAACTTTCTGTTGTATCGATTGCTCTGAGGCAGAGGCAGTAACCGAACAATGAGGGCCGAATTAGCCAAGGCTATTTCTGACCGGCAGAGGTTCGGTGTACTGCTTGTCTATTACAACTGTAGTGCAGTGGTTTGAATGTACGAGCATGTACTGTGCGCAATTGAAGTTATTTGTGAACAAAGAACTTCTGAGAGTGTGCAAGGCTTAACTCTGACTTTATTGACAGCTTACATGGGTATTTATAAAAAGGGAGTACAAAGAGTTTAGGTAAAACAAAAGGAGGCCACGCCTGACATACTTGATTGGCCATGCACAGCAAATGAAAAGTAGTGGGCCGGCAATGGTTGAATGGTTGAGTGAATACAACAGTATTTACATGTAATAATAATAATGGTGATACGAGACATAGAGCTATTTGACATAGAACAATAACATAGAACTACTTGAATTGTAATGGCGCAGTCCGTCACATTATTTAGCACTAGTTGAAAAGTACAAAAAATTCTAATTATTTTACTAATACGTATTTGTCTATTTTAGATGATGATTTTGAAGCAGGAGTCAGTGCTGATGAAAATGAGTAGACTAGAAATTGTGTTCAGAGAGTTTAATACGCTCAATACAACTTGGTGAGTGATTTCTCTTTTTTATTTAATACAATCTAACCATTGTAAATAATACTTCAACCCAAATTAGATGGAATAATTTATACAGCAAGTAAATATTTGTTTTAGATATTCAAAGATAGAGCTGATTAGGAGAACTAAACAAAATACTCTATCATTCAAGATTCAGCAAAATCCCACTATAAATACATTGCTTCAATTAGTAAAAAGTATTAGTAGTAATATATGAGCAGATCTCCCTACCAAGTGTTTTTTTGTGGATCTGACCTTGGAGTTTAGGCAATGGGTTACGACGTTGGATGAATTCGCCGAGTTTATATTGTATTTTACTTGAGGGGTACTTGAGTGGTGTTTGAATGGCATTTAAGTGGCATTTGAGTTTTGATTATTTTTTACTTAATTTGAACTTATATGGCATATAGATTTTGAATGTATGGCATTCAAGTTTTGATAACTGTTTTACATAACTCGAACTCATATGGTATCTTGAGAGAGAGGGGAGAGGAGAGAGGAGAGATGGGAGATGAGAGAGGAGAGAGAGGAGAGAGATTTTTTAGTTTTCTATACATTCATGTATATATGGTTAGTTATGTACATATTTATGGCTATATTTATATCTACATAGAGAGAGGAGATATATCTACATTGAACAAATATATTGATCAAAAATGAAAATTATATGATTATATACCTGATTACATAATAAGTAGGGAAAATCTTCTGGAGAGAGGGGAGAGGAGAGATGAGAGAGGAGAGAAGAGAGAGGAGAGAGAGGAGAGATTTTTTTTTTAGTTTTTTATACATTTATGTATATATGGATAATTATGTACATATTTATGAATATATTTACATTTACATTGAATAATATACATTTATTACATAATAAGTATATTAAATGCTATAAAATATGTTGGAAAATTACCAAATTAGACCTCTAGATGGTTAAAATCTACAGTATTTGGGAAATAACTGCAAGAGAGGAGAGAGGAGTATTTGGTAGAGGAGAGAGTATGTTGAGAGAGAGGAGAGATAAAAAGAGGAGAGAGGAGAGAGGAGATATATCTACATTGAATAAATACAGTGATTAAAAATGAAACAATATGTGAATATATACATTTATTGTGTAATAAGTAGGGAAAAAATTTAAAGTAATTACATGAAATTGAATTATAGCTTTAGTTACATTGGATAGTTTACATTATATAGAAAAGGGAAATAGCTCACCAAGACACATTGTCCAACTTGTTTTTTGAATTAGAGACTATCCATCGTTAAAACACTCATCATTTTTTTTCAGCAACATATCCTGTCTCAAAATCATCAAAGTCTCCACATAGAAAATCTTCAAGTTCATCATCATCATCAATTTCTAATATTGTTTTGTTGTACTTTGCTTGATCACAATATTGTTTCCAATACATTCGACCGAGACAGTATGGAGAGCAAAATGAAAGATCGTATTCTGTCTTAAATTTTCCGTGTGTTGTTTTTCCTCTGTAGATCATCACACCTGGAGTATATTTGTTAGCTTCTGAAGCATATTTGTCTGGTATGACGAGCGTCTTCAACAGCGTTTCTCCACATTGTTCAATGCTATAACGGATACAAATTACATTCGACTGACCTCCTTTAAATCGATGAGGAACGAATCTATCAACAACATCTTGGTAAGGAAAAACAGCACCGGGTTGAAAACTATTGAGGGTGTTGATGTTCAAGAAGCGTTTGAGCTGACATTTAGTCAATGTACTAAAATATAGTGATTCCTCTTCAGCTTTCTTTTTGCTTAGAGGATGTCTGCTAACACGTCTGACATCATACCAAAGAACGTTTTTATTTTTTGGTTTTCCCTTTCTACCCAAATATACAACGTTAAACGGAGGAGGGTAATTATCACAGTTGAAGTTTTTAGCTATTTCAACTGGACAGAGGAGTATTTTGGGCTCGAGTTCATTTATATCTGAAGGATCATGGTAGTGTACTTGAGAATATCTACACTTCTCCTTACTTGATGGATGTATCACACCAGTCACTCGCATAATGCTTGGGATAGGAAGATCTTCAAATGTTTTGCAAATCGGAACTTTTGGTGAGTCAATCACTTGAGAACCTTTAGACTTTTCTAATTCCCTAGCTCTCCTTTCGTTGAGACATTCAACTGTTAAATGAGTTATAGCTGCGCTCTCCATTGTTTGCTTATCAACGGAAGTAGTTTGTTTTCTCACTGTTTGTTTTCGTTTCCTTACTATTCGTTTTTTGGAGCAGTTTTCCTTCTCTTAGGAGTTGTTTTGCCGTTTTTCATTTTATTTTCTGTTGGATATGGATCTGTGCTAAGGAGCTCTTCAGAAAGAGCATCCATAACATTCTAAAAATAAAAGGGTAATATTTGCATGAGTGGCTAAGAGTGTATTTATTACTTAAAGTGTCTTATATATATATATATATATATATATATATATATATATATATATATATATGTATTTATGCCAAAAGCGGTTAAGATCATAGAGTTATGGTAGATTGAGAATGTGCTTATTAAACTATCGGGATGTGGAGACAGACAACAAAGGATGCGTTCAAATATATATATATATGTATTTACTTAATATCATACCGCTTTTAACATCTAAATTGGTAAGAAATAAAATATAATAGTTTGAACATAACATCTAAATTGGTAAGAAATAAAATATAATAGTTTGAACAAAATATTGTAAAATAATAAAAAACAACTAAAATTTTTCATAAATATGTATGAAACCCTTCCAACATTAATTCTAAAATACCTACAGAAGAGGATAGAGCTTTATCTATTTGGACATAATTATAAATATGCTTTCTGAATTTATAAAAAGTTTTTTTGTTCCATGTCATGTTGTATAATTTTTTGAAAACTATTTGATTCCAAGCACTTCTTTCAATTTCTTTTAAAAAATCATTAATATTAACGACTTCCACCATCGACAAAACGATTTCGAAACCGTTTTTTATAATGTCATCAAAACGTTCTGTAGATATATCACGTTTCTTACAACACATCCCCATACTCATCATTTGTTGAGTTATACAGAATATTATAACTTGAAATGTCAAACGTTCTACAGCTTTTTTTTCAACAACATCATTATTTATCACATAGTTATGATATATTTCTGGAAGGAAGTCCTTTAAGTAGATTGGATTTGTTGTTGCGTTGTTCTAAAATACAAGCGATAATTAGATAACTAAAATAATTAAAGGTGTTCAACAGGTGTTAAATAGTATTTTTTATTAATTCTTACCTTTTCATCAGGCTGAGATTCTGACTTTAGATACAATGGTTGACTTTCTACGACTTGAGTATTCATTCTGAAAAAAACAGAAAAAATTGATTCAATTCTTTATAACCAATTTAAAGATAGATATGTCATAAAGCCTTCAAATAGTTGTGTTAGCTAGCGGAAATATTTGAGTTTAAGTTTTACCTTTATGAAGAGAGAACTCTTAGTAGTTGCAATGGAAGATGTAGTAGATAGATGTTGCTCTAAGTTTTACCTTTATGAAGAGAGAACTCTTAGTAGTTGCGATGGAAGATGTAGTAGATAGATGTTGCTCCTTTGCTCACTGTTGTTGAACTGGATGCTTTCTGTCTGAAACCGTTGTCTCTTATATAGGTGAATGTGTGAAAATAAATCTTTCATTCCCGCGAAAGCATTGGTTTGTATTCGCGTGAAAATAAATTGTTTATTCCCGCGAAAGCAATGGGTTCCATTCGCGTGAAAATAAAATGTTTATTCCCGCGAAAGCATTGGTTTGTATTCGCGTGAAAATAAAGTATTCATTCCCGCGAAAGCAACAGTTTCCATTCGCGTGAAAATTAAATGTTTATTCCCGCGAAAGCATTGGTTTGTATTCGCGTGAAAATAAAGTATTCATTCCCGCGAAAGCAACAGTTTCCATTCGCGTGAAAATAAAATGTTTATTCCCGCGAAAGCATTGGTTTGTATTCGCGTGAAAATAAAGTATTCATTCCCGCGAAAGCAACAGTTTCCATTCGCGTGAAAATTAAATGTTTATTCCCGCGAAAGCATTGGTTTGTATTCGCGTGAAAATAAAGTATTCATTCCCGCGAAAGCAACAGTTTCCATTCGCGTGAAAATTAAATGTTTATTCCCGCGAAAGCATTGGTTTGTATTCGCGTGAAAATAAAGTATTCATTCCCGCGAAAACAACAGTTTCCATTCGCGTGAAAATAAAATGTTTATTCCCGCGAAAGCATTGGTTTGTATTCGGTGAAAATAAAGTATTCATTCCCGCGAAAGCAACAGTTTCCATTCGCGTGAAAATTAAATGTTTATTCCCGCGAAAGCATTGGTTTGTATTCGCGTGAAAATAAAGTATTCATTCCCGCGAAAGCAACAGTTTCCATTCGCGTGAAAATAAAATGTTTATTCCCGCGAAAGCATTGGTTTGTATTCGCGGGAAAATAAAGTATTCATTCCCGCGAAAGCAACAGTTTCCATTCGTGTGAAAATTAAATGTTTATTCCCGCGAAAGCATTGGTTTGTATTCGCGTGAAAATAAAGTATTCATTCCCGCGAAAGCAACAGTTTCCATTCGCGTGAAAATAAAATGTTTATTCCCGCGAAAGCATTGGTTTGTATTCGCGTGAAAATAAAGTATTCATTCCCGCGAAAGCAACAGTTTCCATTCGTGTGAAAATTAAATGTTTATTCCCGCGAAAGCATTGGTTTGTATTCGCGTGAAAATAAAGTATTCATTCCCGCGAAAGCAACAGTTTCCATTCGCGTGAAAATTAAATGTTTATTCCCGCGAAAGCATTGGTTTGTATTCGCGTGAAAATAAAGTATTCATTCCCGCGAAAGCAACAGTTTCCATTCGCGTGAAAATAAAATGTTTATTCCCGCGAAAGCATTGGTTTGTATTCGCGTGAAAATAAATTATTTATTCCCGCGAAAGCATTGGTGTTCTTCCGTAGAAACAATGTTTCATTAATTTAACCTTATGATAAATGGCATGATTTCAGCTATATAAGAAGCGCTGTTTTTACACAGAAAGCAGTCACTTCGACATTAGCAACTGAAGGAGCAAGATCTACTACAACATCATCTACTACAACTGCTAGAAGGACTTTTCTGTTTGGAGGTAAGTCAACTTGATTGAGTATAAATTTAATTTTTATCGATTTAGATACTAACAGTGGTATGATATTGAGTAAATATATATATATATATGTATATATATATATATCTTCAAATTGGTTTGAAAAAGAAATCATAACATGGATTTTTACTTTATCTTTTAGAATGTCGACACAAATCATATCAAAACAACTGAAGAATAAAGAACCAAAACCTTCACAAGATAAGGTGATTGATGACAATGTACTTCTTCAACGCACTATGATCCCCTTTCAAAGCGCCGGTCTGAATACTCTGGCAACTCTCATCATCAAAAGCGCCTCTCTGTTAAGTACTCTATCTCCGGCTTCCAGAAGAAACATTGAAAACATAGTCAAAGTTGAAGATTTACCAATACCTACAGTTATGCAGGTGTTAACCGTTGAGCTCCATGATGAAACGAACTGTACCATCATATACAACTATAAAAAGGATGGAAAGGTAGTTAGAGTGAAGAGCACTATTCCATTAGCGGCGGGATTACTTGTCAATGAAGCTTCGCAAATAAGACCACTGGTTTTGATCTACATGGGTGTTGAAAAGACTGGAAAAGCAATTTTTCGTGCTGCTACAGAAACAGGAACTACTTTGAGGTGTAAGAATGTGTTTGATGTATTACCAGAAAAAAGTATGCGACAAATCAATGCTTATTTCGAGGTAGCTAATCTTCAGGATTTCCCAACAGATAGTGTCATATGTTTCCAAAACCCTGAAGTTATAACAAAGTCTGACAGACGATGGAATGGAAATGAAGAGACTCTTCTAGTTCAATACAGAAGTGTTGTAGATGAAGAATTACTGATCGGAGATATGCGCATTCCTCATCAAATAGCTTCTGCTGTGACATCGGAGAGATTTGGAGTGATTTTGTTCAAGGGTCTGAGTCGAAACGCAGACAATTCAATTTTCTACAACATCAGTGTACTCGCAGCTCATCAAGCCTTCGTCCAAGCCTCGGAACTGGCTGATAATCCAAAATCTGAGGATTTTCTCAACCACTTCGATGATGCTGAAAAAGAAGGCTGTGGAGAACAAACTCTCGAGAAGCTAATCTATAACTCAAGGGATTCATATCACTATAGGTAAGTTTTATTAATTTTTACCATAATTTTAAAAAGTTGATTTGTGAAAATTTTGTGTATTCTTACAATGAAATCCTAATCAGTGTATTTTTTTACATAAAAGTTTAAAAAATAACAAAAGGTTATAATTATTTTGCAAAAATGTTTAGTCTTTCACATAAATGATAAATTCATAAACATTTTTTGTAAAACATTTTTAAATTATATATATTTCGGATTAAAAAAAGGACTTTTTTGTGCAATTAGTGTCTTTTTTTTACATAAAAGTTTAAAAAATAACAAAAGGTTATAATTATTTTACAAAAATGTTTAGTTTTTCACATAAATGATCAATTGATAAACATTTTTTGTAAAACATTTTTTAAATTATATATATTTCGGATTAAAAAAAGGACTTTTTGTGCAATCAGTGTGCTTTTTTGTGCAATCAGTGTACTTTTTTGTGCAATCAGTGTATTTTTTTTACATAAAAGTTTAAAAAATAACAAAAGGTTATAATTATTTTACAAAAATGTTTAGTTTTTCACATGAATGATCAATTGATAAACATTTTTTGTAAAACATTTTTAAATTATATATATTTCGAATTAAAAAAAAGGTTTTTTTTGTGTAATCAGTGTATTTTTTTTCGCTAGAAGTTGAAAAAATGTGTAATCAGTGTATTTCTTTTACATAGAAGTTGAAAAAATAACAAAAGTTTATATTTATTTTACATTAATTTTAATCATACTATACTAATACATCATTTTTTATTTTAGTCCATTATATCGTAAAAAGAAAACAGAGTAAAGAACTTTCCCTAAGAAATATTGAGCTGAATGATGTAACTCAGTGAGTTATTTTCCTGTTATATATAATGTAAATGTAAACTATCTAATGTAGCTAAGAGTAAAATTTAAATTCGGTAAAATTTATTTATATAATGATTAACTTTTGTATTTTAGTCAATTATTGGATCACAGAGAATACGGAATACAAGAGTTCCTCCCTGGATCTAATAATATACCAGAAGAACATCAAAGAAGACATTGTTCAAGAAAAGCACTTTGTAACCATTGATATCGTAAGCTATAGTAGTTTGTATTACAGAAAATTTACTATAAAACAGTTTTATGAATGTAAAAACTAGATATGGTATTTTCTATTACAATTATTTACTTGTAAATTTTATTCATCTAGAGAGGTAATTTGGTGATTTTTTGACAGTTTTTAAAAAAGTTAAGAAGTACAAAAAAAATCAAAAAATATCGAAAACTATATATTTCAATGTTTACTTTTTAAAAAAGTAAATTTTATTCATCTAGAGAGGTAATTTGGTGATTTTTTGACAGTTTTTAAAAAAGTACAAAAAAATCAAAAAAATATCGAAAACTATATATTTCAATGATTATTTTTTAAAAAAGTTAAAAAGTACAAAAAATATCGAAAACTATATATTTCAATGATTATTTTTTAAAAAGTTCAAAAAAATGCAATAAAGCTCTGTTTTGAAACATAAAAAATTTAAAAGGATTGTGTAGGATAAAATTCTCACTCAAAAAATTATTGAAAATTGAATGAAATTAAAAAATATTTTTCCAAATACCATGAAAAACTCTATATATATATACATTGTTTTTAAAATAATATCGAAAACTATATATTTCAATGATTATTTTTTAAAAAAATAAAAAAATTTAAAAGGAAGGTGTAGGATAAAATCCTCACTCAAAAAATTATTGAAAATTGAATGGAATAAAAGAATATAAAGTGAAAATCGCTATATATATTTATTTTTTTAAAATAATATCGAAAACTGTATATTATAATGATTATTTTTTTAAAAACTGAAAAAACAAAAAAATTTGTAATAAAACCCTGTTTTAAAACATAAAAAATTAAAAAGGAATGTAATAAAAGAATATTTTACCAAAATACCTCATTTTTTTTTGTAAATATCTAGTAAAAATTTCTGAAATATTGTTGGTAAAATTTACTGGAAAATGGTTTCAAGTGTGTCAAAGACTAAATATGATGTTTTCATTGAAATGTTTATTTTCAAAAGATCCAAATAATAACATTGAATCAATTAGTTAAATTTAACAGTCAAATTCTTTTTTATCAAAAAGTTGAAAAAACAAAAAAAATTTGTAATAAAACCCTGTTTTAAAACAAAAAATTAAAAAGGAATGTAATAAAAGAATATTTTACCAAAATACCTCATTTTTTTTTTGTAAATATCTAGTAAAAATTTCTGAAATATTGTTGGTAAAATTTACTGGAAAATAGTTTCAAGTGTGTCAAAGACTAAATATGATGTTTTCATTGAAATGTTTATTTTCAAAAGATCCAAATAATAACATTGAATCAATTAGTTAAATTTAACAGTCAAATTCTTTTTTATCAAGTAGGCTTAATGTTTCTATTGTGATTAATTCTCAAATATTGTAAACTTGAACTATCTAGAGGAGTAATTTGTCGATTTTGATGTGTTTTTTTAAAAAAATTATCATGTAATACCACATACTTCAGTTCTAATTCGTTTTGAACAATTTCATGGGAGACAAAGAATAAAAAAGTTACATTGATTTAGTTTTTAGAATTAAAGTTGCTATCAAAAATGGATTGTTCTTCTTTAAAAAAAATGATTACGTAATACTACATGCTTCAGTTCTAATTCGTTTTTAGAATTGAAGTCGCCATCGAAAATGGTTTGTTCTTGAATGGGTAAATCCATAACCTCCTCCTCCTCATCATGACAAAAGCTTTCTGATGGTTGCGTTTTGAAAAACAAATTGCATTGTTTTAGTTTTCCGAATTGAAATTGCCATCGAAAATGGTTTGTTCTTAAACGGGAAAATCCATAGCCTTCTCATCATCATGTCTAAGTTTTCTACCCCAATATCTCCAACCTCTCAGAGATAGGAATTGTTCTGTTTAAAAAATAATGGAAATTGTATATATAAAAGATTGTTTTTGAAAAAAATGGTAAATTTTTGAAAAAAATTCAAAAGGAAAATGCAGGATAAAACCTTCACTCAAGAAACTAATTTTGTATGATAGGGCGCTCACCTAATAATAAGAAAATAATGAATGATTTATATTTAAACAATTATTGAAAGAATTAATGAAAATTGAATAGAATAAAGGAAATATTTTACCAAATAGTCTGTTTTTTTTTGTAAAGATATACAAACAGATAAAATTTAACCATTTAAAGGATGATTTCTTTTTTTGCAAAAAAATAATGAAGATTTAATGAAATGAAAGAATATTTTACCAAATACCTTGTTTTTTTTGTAAATTTATACAATTAGAATAAGAAAATAGTGAATAATGTATATTTAAGCAATTATTGAAAAAATTAATGAAAATTGAATAGAGTAAAGGAAATATTTTACCAAATACCCTGTTTTTTGTAAAGATATACAAACAGATAAAATTTAACCATTTAAAGGGTGATTTCTTTTTTGCAAAAAAATAATGAATATTTAATGAAATGAAAGAATATTTTACCAAATACCCTGTTTTTTTTGTAAATTTGTACAATTAGATGAAATTTAACCATTTAGAGGATGATTTGTTTTTGTAAAAAATTAATGAAAATTGAATAAATCGAAAAAATATTTCACCAAATACCTCTTTTTTGTAGATGTAAACAAAATAGATGAATATCTAACTTTATCCATTTTTTTTCCATTTGGGATCATGTTTTGAAGGTTTTCAAGATAGTTTTTAGTAAAAGCTTATGCATTGATTGTCATTACAAGTTGTAGTGTTTGGTATTATTTAATATTTACTGACTCTAGCTATATTATATGAAATTTTCCCTACTTATTGCACAATAAATGTATATATTCACATATTGTTTCATTTTTAATTACTGTATTTATTCAATGTAGATATAATGAGCCGAATTACAAAAAAATATCAAAACTTAAATGCCATACATTCAAAATCTAGATGCTCTATGAGTTAAAGTTATGTATATAATTATGTACAAGATTATCAAAACTTGAATGCCATACATTCAAAATTTAAAAGTTCAAATTAAGTAAAAAAATAATCAAAACTCGAATGCCACTTAAATGCCATTCAAATGCCACTCAAGTACCCCTCAAATGAAATACAATATAAACTCGGCGAATTCATCCAACGCCGTAACCCATTGTCTCAACTCCAAGATCAAATCCACAAAAAAACACTTGGTAGGGAGATCTGCTCATATATTACTACTAGTATTACCCAAATTCTTTACTAACAAATAAATATATTACTTTCTATTACAAGTATTTCCCAAATATCAAATACTGTAATTTTTAACGAATATCTATTTGTTTTACTATGCAAATACATAATAATGATGACGATGAATAGACTATATTTACCTTTCATTGTAAAATTATCTAAACTATTGCAAATACTATATTAAGCTCTTATATACTCCGTGTACAGTACAATAATCTTGCTACAAAATCATTTATCATGCTTATAAATACATGGAAATAGATAAAGAGCTATCTTCTGTACATACTTTCCAGCTTATGATAGAAGTATTCCATATCTATATACGAATTATGCTTACACGAATATAGTCATAAGTGGACATGTACATAGCTATACATTGTTAATATGGACATGAATGTGGACACGGACATGAATATGAATATGTACATGGGCATAGACATGTACATAAATGGACATGAATATGTCCATGAATATGTACATGAATATGAACATATGTAATGGATTTCACCGTCCACTACTGGACACAACTACTGGACACAACTACTGCCGGCTGTGCAAGGACTTAACTCCTGCCCTGCAAGCCCTGTACAATTCCCTAGCTACCCAGTCAACACTGGCATAACAGGGTACGATCTGCTCCAATTGTCCTGACAGGTATACAAGCCTGCCAGAGACTACTGCAACTCCAAGTATTCCAAGTCAAGAGAGATATGTTCACAATTGTAAGGGGTATTTATTTCTGAGCTCTCTGGCTCCAACATTACAATTTATAAGATAATGTTTACATATACAAACAACAAGCTCACTGAAGCATACATGGATTTAGCCAATGACATTGCTAAGATTGTTTGTTGTCCAATCAGTTAAGTTAGTAGACGGAGCCTTTGCCTTCTCTAGCAGTGGTCTCTGCTAGCAATAGTCCATGCTTGTCTGAGCTTGTTTATCATCAGGTAAGGGTACACAACTGCTTACAACTTGTTGTCAAGGGGTAGCAACTACCAAATTTCCCCACACATGGACACGTACATAAACGGACATGAATATGGACATGAATATGTACATGAATATGAACATGGACACGTACATAAATGGGCATGAATATGGACATGAATATGTACATGTACATAAATATGGACATGAATATGTACATGAATATGAAGATGGACATGTACATAAATGGACATGAATATGAACATGAATATGTACATGGATATGGAAATGTACATAAATGGACATGAATATGGACATGAATATGTACATGGACATGTACATAAATATGGACATGAATATGTACATGAATATGAACATGTACATAAATATGGACATGAATATGTACATGAATATGAACATGTACATAAATATGGACATGAATATGTACATGAATATGAACATGGACATGTACATAAATGGACATGAATATGAACATGAATATGTTCATGTACATGGTTATGGACATGTACATAAATGGACATGTACATAAATGGATATGATTATGGTCATGGATATGATTATGGTCATGGATATGTATATGGTTGTATGGAAACAGCTTAAATTTTTTTGTAATAATAAAACTATACCAATATAACAACGTTAATACAACAATCAAAATCACAATATAAAACTCAGTATGAACCCACACAAACCAGCCAAGCTCTAACGACATAAAAAATTGCAATATAAATCCCTTGCCCAACTAAACGCAACACAAAAAATTAAAACACCCGGTGCAAACAAAAAGCTACCCAACATAACTAATTACAAAACACCTGGTGCACACAAAAAGGCACCCCCAAACAATGCACCAGGAGAACCTACAAAACATCCAACAAATACACCTAACATACAAACCATTGTCCAAACTGACATTCAACACCATAGTAGTTACACCCATTCAAACAGCTGGTGCACACCTCACCCGGTTCACTTGGGAACAGGGGCATACTTTACCACACCAATAACCAATAAATACCTAAACACCTGGTGCACACAAAAGGCACCCAATGGACCAGGAGAACCTCCAGGATAACCTCCAGAACATCCAACACACCATACAATGTATCAAACGACACAAAATATCGCAATATAAACCCCAGGCACAAATAAATTCTAAACAACTGGTGCACACAAAAAGGTACCGCACAGGTTCGCACAGGAACAGGGGTGTACAAGTACCTGGAGCCAGGAGAACCTTCTAATCCTTAGACTTCATGACAAAAATCTGCTCCCTTATTACTACTGGCATTTACAGCCAAGCCTGAGAACCACACACCCCATTGCCTAGTATCAAAAGAACTGCCAGAACTTCCCCTACCCCCCTCCAAAATTCAGCTGGTTTCCCCCACTCTCGACCCCTACAAGACTCGTCAAAGGTACCCCTCCTTTCTCATACTGCCATGAGTCAGACTCTCCAAGCAGGGAAGCACACCAGTTTGCAGCTAGCCGGTCAAGAAAACATTGCCTTTTGTCTGCCAACCAGCGCGCTGAGCAGTCTGCGTATTTGCTACAGCTCCTTCAGACTTATTTCAGTAGAATGACTACCGAACCACAGAGTACCTGCTTGCAACTAGAAGACGGTGATGACAACCTCTTTCTAGAAGCAAACTTAGCTGAGTATCAGCCACCTTCCAGTCCCAGGAAAGATCAGTTGCCAGGGATTGCTGACAAATTGCTACCTACTACCCCACCAGTCATCATTTTGGAGAATCAGTTTGGTGAGATGAAAAACGCCTACGACCAGTGGGTGCTGGAAAATGCTACGGCCAGTGACTCGTCAGCTCTCACCACCCTTGAGTCTTCTCCCCCCCCACCCAACCTAGACAAGTTCCCCCTTCCCCCACTCAAGACTGCCCTTCCCCTGGTCTCCACCTTAACCATTCCCCCAACGGCTACCAAGATTAGCTACAGCCAATGTTTTAAAGACCCTCCTAAGCCATTACCACCTCCAGTCAGTGATCCCGACTCTACCCCGGCTCGGGATGGATGGATTACCCGCAAGAGAACCCCATATCAAGTCGTAGAGCTTGAGGCTGCCTCGCCCCGTCAATTAGCTATGGCAGCTAGAGAAAATCTTTGTTCTATTAATTAATTAGAGACGGTGTCGCTAATGGAGCGGAGTATGTGGGAGATTTGTGTAGAACCAGTGACCCCCAGCCCTCCCCCCTCAACCTCCCTACCCTGCACCCCTTGTCACCCTTGAAAGAGTGTGATTGAACCCCTTCCCCTTGACTAGAGGTACCCCTAAGTGTCAGAAGTTAAAGTAAATCATCTATCCATCATGTATGCTCAGTATACAGGCTATACCGACTGACTGAGCCTGGGATAAATGGCTGCCTATACTGAGTGAGCCTGCGATAAATGGCCGCCTGCATGAGTCATACGGGGATAAATGGCCACCAATGAGAAGCCTGAGCTGATGATAAACAAACGAGCCTGCTAAAGCCACGCATGGAGATGAGAGCACTGGAGCAGAACACAGGCTAAAGAAGGAGGAGCCTTGGACTTATTAAATGATGTGACATATGTGCACTGCTCTTATTGATTAACTTTGTGTATATTTTTGTATTGTTGGAAATAATTGGCTATTATATTGTAATACCTAGAGAGATTGGCTCACCCTAATAAGGGAACGTGCCTTCCTGATCTCTTCCTATAAAAGGTATTGCTGAAGATCAGGAAGGCACAAGTATTGTGGATTGCTGAGAGTACTGGTGGACTGCTTAGAGTACTGGTATATTGCTAAAAATATGTGTCTAATAAATAATTATTAAGAGAAACACTTGTATCGTTGACTGGACGTGGTCTTTGCACCAGTTGCTAAAGTCAGTAGTGTAAGCAGTGGTGTAAGCAGAAAAGCACTAAATTTCCACAAAAGTACTGGTAGGTATCTAGTGGATATGGCCTTCTACTCCCTCTAAAGCTACTTTCAGGTCTCAGGTTATGGTGAGTCATTTCCTGCTGGCCCTGTATGGCACCCACAGGGTTAGTAATGAGCCATGCAGGGTCCATATGGCTCCAATGCAGGGTAGATGCCTGATCGACGCAGGGTCGGTCGGCTGGGTGTAATTAATTATTATTGTTTTGGTCATCCAATGGCTATATAGTGATGCCAGAACAAGTACTAACACATCTGGGCACATGTACGTGACATGAAAATCCACCACAGCTGGTTGGTTTCTACAGAAAAAACGGGCATGAATCTATTTGTAAAGTGATTGTTACATAGTTACTTTTCCGCATTACAGCACTGTACATTTCATTGCACGCACCATTGCATCCACTAATAACCTAGTGACAACCTCAATACCTCGCTATCACCATCTAAAATATCCAAACATATTTTGTAGTCAAAACACAGCAATACGCATATAATATTTATGTACTGTTTGATCAGTTTTATTAGCCCTGCACATGTAATATGTGTGTAACATTTCCCATCGTAACATTTGTTTTCTTACACTGCAGAAAACGCTTAACAGTTTCAATGAGGACTGCAATAGTCTTTCTTAATAGTCATTTGGCTCTGGAAATAGCTCGCAAAGCTCAGTAGCCCTATTAAATACGTATAATATCTCAATTATGTTTTGTTATAATAAACTGCAACAGTTATATCATTGAAGCGTCTAAAAGAATGATTCAGAGTAAAGTTGAAACACTCGTCTCAAGATGCCAAAAGGAAGTTTTTATGAAAAAATATACATCTATAACCCTGCTCATATATTACTACTTACATCTATAACCCTGCTCATATGTTACTACTTACATCTATAACCCTGCTCATATATTACTACTTACATCTATAACCCTGCTCATATATTACTACTTACATCTATAACCCTGCTCCTATATTACTACTTACATCTATAACCCTGCTCATATATTACTACTTACATCTATAACCCTGCTCATATATTACTACATACATCTATAACCCTGCTCATATATTACTACATACATCTATAACCCTGCTCATATATTACTACTTACATCTATAACCCTGCTCATATATTACTACTTACATCTATAACCCTGCTCATATATTACTACTTACATCTATAACCCTGCTCATATATTACTACTTACATCTATAACCCTGCTCATATATTACTACTTACATCTATAACCCTGCTCATATATTACTACTTACATCTATAACCCTGCTCATATATTACTACTTACATCTATAACCCTGCTCATATATTACTACTTACATCTATAACCCTGCTCATATATTACTACTTACATCTATAACCCTGCTCATATATTACTACTTACATCTATAACCCTGCTCATATATTACTACATACATCTATAACCCTGCTCATATATTACTACATACATCTATAACCCTGCTCATATATTACTACATACATCTATAACCCTGCTCATATATTACTACTTACATCTATAACCCTGCTCATATATTACTACTTACATCTATAACCCTGCTCATATATTACTACTTACATCTATAACCCTGCTCATATATTACTACATACATCTATAACCCTGCTCATATATTACTACTTACATCTATAACCCTGCTCATATATTACTACTTACATCTATAACCCTGCTCATATATTACTACTTACATCTATAACCCTGCTCATATATTACTACTTACATCTATAACCCTGCTCATATATTACTACTTACATCTATAACCCTGCTCATATATTACTACTTACATCTATAACCCTGCTCATATATTACTACTTACATCTATAACCCTGCTCATATGTTACTACTTACATCTATAACCCTGCTCATATATTACTACTTACATCTATAACCCTGCTCATATATTACTACTTACATCTATAACCCTGCTCATATGTTACTACTTACATCTATAACCCTAAGAGCCGTTGATAATTTGCAATTTTTTACCGGAAAAATTTATATGTTGTGATTATGATGGAAACAAGTGTTTTAGCAGAGCTGGTTTCTTTTGGGAAGATAACTCCATTGCTCAAATCATTTGGTCCTGGAAACACTATTGACACCCGGCGGTTGTACTCTTACCAGCGGAGGCCCCATTGAAACATCTTTGTTTGCAAGCACAATAATTTCAGCAAAAGCAACAACGTTTTTTTCGTTAAAGCGCCAGAATGAAGGCACAGCAATTGAAGTCATGCATTTAAACATTTTTCATGCTTGGAATTTTGCCAAGTTCACCTGTACCCTTGAAATACGTTTAAAGAATTGCCTTTTAATTACCTTCCAAGTGGAAAATTTCTTATCATTTTACTTTGCTTCACTACTTTTGAACCTTTGCTTGAATTACATGAACTATTTTGCTTACAACCCCCATTGTTTTGGCATCATTTTACTTAGACAAACTAAACAAATTTTCAACTGATTTTTTTGTTTTAATTTTCTCAATTGTAGAAGAAAAGACATTTAATCATGAAATCAGAAGATACCATGAATACTGCATGCAGTGCATTTATTGTAAGAAAAACATTGCCGAAAGCAGTTTTATGCCAATACAAAAAGGCGAGTTCTGCTGCACACAGTGTTATGAAACAAATATAGCTGCTTTATGTGGAAAGTGCGGTAAGGTGAGCTCTTTTTTACTTTAACATGCTCAAGCTGCAAAGTGACAAGAAAACTAGCATGAAGACCATTGCTTGTTTACTGCAGATGGATGAATGATAAGTCAACAACATATTGATGAATGGATGGAGTATTGTACGAGTGGATGGATGAATAGATGAATGGATTGATGGATGGGTGAATAGATGAAGGAATGGATGAAGGAATGGATGGATGAAGGAATTGATTGATGGATTGATGGATGAATGGATGGATTGATGGATGAATGGATGAATGAGTGAATGGATGAATGGATAGATGGATGAATGAGTGAATGGATGGGTGAATGGATGAATGGATGGATTGATTGATGAATGGATGAATGGATGGATAGATGAATGGGTGAATGGATGGGTGAATGGATGGATGAATGAATGGGTGAATGAAGGAATGAATGGGTGAATGAATGGGTGAATGGATGGATGAATGGGTGGATGAATGGATGGATAGATGAATGGGTGAATGGATGGATAAATGGATAAATGAATGGATGGATGAATGGATGGATGAATGGATGGATGAATGGATGAATAAATGGATGAATGAGTGAATGGATGAATGAGTGAATGGATGGATGAATGGATAGATGAATGGGTGAATGGATGGATGAATGGATGGATGGGTGAATGGATGGATGAATGGATGGGTGGATGAATGGATGAAAAGATGAATGGGTAAATGGATGGATGGATAAATGAATGGATGGGTGAATGGATGGGTGGATGAATGGATGGATGAATGGATGGGTGAATGGATGGATGGATGAATGGATGAATTGATGGATGAATGAATGGATGGATAGATGAATGGATGGTTGGATGAATGAATGGATGGATGAATGGGTGGATGAGTGAATGGATGGACGAGTGGATGAATGGATGATTGAATGGATGGGTGAATAGATGGATGGATGGATGAATGGATGGATAGATGAATGGATGGATGAATGGATGGGTGAATGGATGGGTGAATGGATGGGTGAATGGATGGATGAATGAAGGAATGGATGGATGGGTGAATGGATGGGTGAATGGATGGATGGATGAAGGAATGGATGGGTGAATGGATGGATGGATGAAGGAATGGATGGATTGATTGATGGATGAATGGATGAATGAGTGAATGGATGAGTGAATGGATGAATGGATGAAGGAATGGATAGATGGGTGAATGGATGGGTGAATGGATGGGTGAATGGATGGATGGATGAATGGATGAATGGATGGGTGAATGGATGGATGAATGGATGGATGAATGGATGGATAGATGAATGGGTGAATGGATGGAAAAATGGATGAATGAATGGATGAATGGTTGAGTGAATGGATGGATAGATGAATGGATGGGTGAATGGATGGGTGAATGGATGGATAGATGAATGGGTGAATGGATGGATGAATGGATGGATGAATGGATGAGTGAATGGATGAATGAATGGGTGAATGGGATGGATGAATGGATGAAGGTATGGATGAATGGATGGATAGATGAGTGGATGGATGAATGGATGGGTGAATGGATGGATGAATGGATGGATGAAGGAATGGGTGAATGGATAGATAGACGCATGGGTGAATGGATGGATGAAGGAATGGATGAATGGATGGATGAGTGGATGAATGAATGGATGAATGGGTGAATGGATGGAAAGATGAATGGGTGAATGGATGGATAGATGAATGGGTGAATGGATGGATGAATGGATGGGTGAATGGGTGAATGGATGGGTGAATGGATGGATGAATGGATGGATGAATGGATGGGTGAATGGATGGATGAATGGATGGGTGAACGGATGGATGGGTGAATGGATGGGTGAATAGATGGGTGAATGGATGGATGAATGGGTGAATGGATGGGTGAATGGATGAATGAGTGGATGGGTGAATGGATGAGTGAATGGATGGATGGGTGAATGGATGGGTGAATGAATGGATGGATGAGTGAATGGATGGATGAATGGGTGGATGGGTGAATGGATGAATGGGTGAATGGATGGATGGGTGAATGGATGGATGAATGGATGGATGAATGGACGGATGAATGGATGAATGGGTGAATGGATGGATGAATGGATGGGTGAATGGATAAATGGATGGGTGAATGGATGGGTGAATGGATAAATGGATGGGTGAATGGATGGGTGAATGGATGGATGAATGAAGGAATGGATGGATGAATGGATGGGTGAATGGATGGATGAATGGATGAAGGAATGGATGGATGAATGGGTGAATGGATGGATTAATGGATGGGTGAATGAATGAGTGAATGGATAGTAGTGATATAGGAGCAGATCTCCCTGATCGAGATAAGGTTCTCCTGGTCCCAAGTGCCTTTTTGTTAGCACCAGTTACCATGAGAACCTGATGGTACTTATTATTGCGCACCAGTTTAGATTGTCTGAAGATAGTTTGTAATTGTATGATTAACTAACTATTTATTGAACAGGGGTTGTATTTATTATGGTTTGTATGATTATTTAAATTAGGGTGATTGAGTATTGTATAAAAATTAAGTGTTGTGCCATGGCAGCAGGTGCGATAAGAGCCTGAAAGGTACCTTTTTGATGCACCAGGTGTAATCGGTGTCTTAATTTTTTGTGTAATTGCTTGAATTAAGTATTTATTGTGCAGGGAGTTTATATTGGGCTTTTTATGTTGATTTAGATCATGAGGCTGACTAGTTTATAATTGTATGGATTATAAGGTTCTCCTGGTTCTATATGTAAGTAAATGATGCCCCTGTTCCCGTGAACCCGATGAGGTGTCTTTTTGTGTGCACCAGTTGTTTGAATGGGTGTAATTACTATGGTGTTGACATTACATAAAAATGAAGCGTTGTATGATTGTATTGCTATTGAAAGCTAAGATGTCGACAGATGAAAATGTTGAGATGAGACCGATGAATGAAACTGATAATGTTGATGGTACTACGAGTGATATGGTAGATGTTTTACCGAGTATGAAAAGTAAAGCGTTGATAGTTATGATGATTTTAGTATTTGTCGTAGGATTTTCTACTTTTGGAGGTGTTCCTGAGTTTAGTATGTGTGAAAATGCTATGGAGGAAATACAAAAAGCGAGAAACTCCCCCGTTGGAATCATAAATGAAACTATTGTTGGATGACGAACATCTTCTTTATCATGAATGGGAAAGCTGAAGATTGTGATCCGAGGATGCGTTGATGATCGCGGGACCGACTGGATCGAGGAAGACGCAAGCGATTTTACAAATGATTGAAACTAGTCAGACTATAGCTTATCCCCCACCGATAGATATTCATTACTGTTATGGAGCCTATCAAAAAGCCTCTGATGATGTACCCGGAGTGATTTTTCATGAAGGATTGATGGATATAACCACGAGTTTTCCCAAAGATGGACAAAACCGATGGTTGATAATCGATGATCTCATGGATGAAGTTTCTGGTAACGCTGATGCCAATGCTCTGAATACAAAACATAGTCATAATTTGAACATAAGTGTTTTTTTTATTGTTCAGAATCTGTTTTTAAGAGAAAATCGTACAGTTTCTTTGAATAGTCATCATTTTTTTCTCTTTAAAAACTCTAGAGATGCTTCTTCGATTTCCTATTTGGCCTGTCAATGTTTTTCCTCAAGAGTAAAATATTGTGGGGAAATTTGCTGGCGATTCAAGCTCACCTGGTACCAAGTGGGATAGCTGTAGCTGACAATAATTACTAGTGGAGAATTACACAAAGATTACAAGTTGTCTCCCCCAAACGGTATCAAGAGAATGCAATTCTGGACAATTTAAACAATGATATTAGGGGGTCAAAGGTCGGACAGGAGCCCGCCGCTATTCTTGTCAAAGACCAATAAGACAGTGAATAAGCGCTATGCTTAAGTGACTTACTATATGTTTTATTATTATGATGTAATCTGATTGGTCCTATATTATATTGTATATACTATATTTTTGTATAAATATAAGAGACTGAGCCAAAAAGCTCAGTTTTATTCCTTGCAATAAAGCTCAAACTTTAAGATTCGTCTTGTTGGTGCCCTATATAGGGAGTCACAGATTAACAGATAGACAAGCAGATTAGCAGTTGTGGCCAAGTAGCAGCAAAAAAGCACTACATTGGTGGCAGCGGTGGGATATTGCATACAATACCCACAAGGTCACAACTGCTCAAAGAGACCACCACGCTACCAAGCTAACCATTACGAAGAAGCTGCTCTACTAAGAGCCAAAATTCAAGCATGGCTACCAGGAGAGCAAGAAATGCAGCTGCCCAGCCAGCTGCTCAGACAGCTGCACAGCAAGCAGCCCAGCCGGTTGCTCAGACAGCTGCACAGCAAGCAGTAGAGCCAGCTGCTCAAACAGCTGCACAGCAAGCAGCTCATACAGTTGCTCAGACAGCTGCACAACAAGCAGTACACCCAGCTGCTCAACCAGCTAATCAACAAGCCATTCAACCGGCACAGCAAGCTGCTCAGCCAGGCGTACAGCCTGTAATACAACAAACTGCTCAACCAGTCACACAGCCAGCTGCTCAGATAGCTGCACAGATAGCTGCACAGCAAGCCATTCAAACGGCACAGCAAGCTGCTCAGCCAGGCGTACAGCCTGCAATACAGCAAGCTGCTCAACCAGTCACACAGCCAGCTGCTCAGATAGCTGCACTGCAAGCCATTCAAACGGCACAGCAAGCTGCTCAGCCAGGCGTACAGCCTGCAATACAGCAAGCTGCTCAACCAGTCACACAGCCAGCTGCTCAGATAGCTGCACAGCAAGCCTTTCAACCGGCACAGCAAGCTGCTCAACCAGGCGTACAGCCTGCAATACAGCAAGCTGCTCAACCAGTCATACAGCCAGCTGTTCAATCAGCTAATCAACAAGCCATTCAACCAGCACAGCCTGCAATGCAGCAAGCTGCTCAACCAATGATACAGCAAGCTGCTCAACCAGCTAATCAACAAGCCTTTGAACCTGCACAGCCTGCTGCAGTACAGCCAGCCATTCAGCTGGCAGCACAACCAGCTGTTGACCCGATTCAACTGTTGGCACAAGCGCTGCAAGGCGCCACTCAACATTGTGCTGCACAGACTGCATTTAAAGTACTGAAGTTTGAAGGGGCCAGGGGACGTGGAATATTTTATTGCACGTTTCACAGAAGTTGCCGATGCCAATGACTGGGGACACAACACCACACCCCTGCATTTAAGAGAGGCTCTCAGAGGAGACGCTCTAGAGTGTGACAAGCCTAATAATGTGCAGAGAGTATACAGAGTACAAAGGTACATTACAAAGGTACAGGCGATCGAGTGATCGGTGTCAGAATGGTGGAACACTTGAGCAAAATCAGTAAATACGATTCTGATGAGGACATGCTCAAAATTGAACACAGATGATTGAATCCTAAGATTTCCAAAACTTCATTCCGAGACTTTCTAACAGGTATGATAAGACCGGAAACACAAACTACAGCAAATTTCAAAGTCTGTTATCAGATATAGGAACCACAACTGTTAGATCACCAGGACAAACACATAAAGGGAGATCTTTGGTCATTCCAAGAACTGGGAAATGGACGTCGATGCATTAAAAGACCTGTATTACAGTGAGGATCTGGAGCTTTGCTGCAAGCTCGAAGAAAACATGAGAGATTTTCCTTGCCCTACTGATATCAGTGGTGTAACAAGTTTCCTTGGCATGGCAAACCAGTATGCAAAGTTCTCAAATGAATTGGCAGATGTTACAGAACCATTGAGGGCTTTAATGAAAGGTACATGGCAGTGGTTAGAAGCTCAAGAAACGACATTTCTCAAAGTGAAGAATATATCCCAGAATGCACCTGTTCTAGCGACATATGATGTAAAACGAGAAACCATAATGACTACTGATGCCAGCAACATCGGCCTTGGAAATACCCTCACTGAGATGCAAGATGATGGATCTCGCAGGCTAGTTTCTGCGGCAGGCCGATCATTGACTGACGCAGAACAATGATATGCAAGAATAGAGAAGGAAAGTTTGGGGGTTTGCTGGGATATGGAAAAATTTGCCCCTTATGTGTTAGGCATGAAAGATGTGACAATTGAAACTGACCACCAGTCATTGGTTACTCTATTTGAAAACATGTTTCTTGATAGATTGCCTCCGAGGATCTAAACTACGTTTGCAGAGATTTCAGTATACCATTAAGCATATCAAGGGCACCATGAATGTCACAGCCGATGCTCTCTCTCGATAGACATATGCGCGACTTAGCATCAACGATGAGGGACGTGTTGATAAAATTGATCATCATGTTCAAGAAGCTGTCAATCCTTATGGCTCAGTTTCTCGGCTTGAAAAACTTCAAGCTGATCAAAGAGGAGATTAAATCCTTTCCAAAGTAATAAAACTTGTACAAGAAGAATGGCCGGCTTACTTATCTTTAGAGGATATGATGTTGAAGCCCTATTATGAAAAAAAATCTCTGCGGACAATAAACAAAGGATTTCTCATGTTTGGCTCCCATCTGGTTATTCCTCTGAGTCAGCGAGTTCAAGTGTTACATGATTTGCACAAAGGATGCCTAGGAATCAAAAGTTGTCAATCACGAGCCAGGAGCAGTCTTTGGTGGCCTGACATGTCAAAAGCGGTTGAGCAAAAGGTAGGAGGCTGTACGGAATGCAGAAAAAGGTGGAACATTTAGGATTAAACAGGTGATTAAACACTGTAATGATCAATATAAGAGTACAATCCGGCATCATTAGGGGTGATATCTGGTATTTCAGTAGAAAATTTGGGAGTGTTTGCTAGAAGGAGTAACTAAAGATTAAAGTTGGACAATAACTTTGCCAGAAATTGTGGGTAGGTCAATCTATCACTCTCAGGGGATTAAACTCTGGCTTTAATCAGATAGCAAGAACTTTACTCCCAAGCGATTAAACTCTAGTTCCCCTGTATTGTTATTCTACAAGTCCTCAATTGTTAGATTTACTGATCCAGTAAGAACTTTAATCCAGAAATGATTAAACTGTGGCTCTTTTCTTCGAGTAAGAATTTACTCCTGATATGATTAAAATGAAGAAAAGCCTTGGCATTTATAGTATGATTACCTAATAGCAAGTGGGGGTATCAGTTATCACCTAAGCATACAACCTTATTGTCCCTGAATAGGCTATTATTTTCCCGCTTCAATCATTAACAAAGGGAGGACATGAGGATGATGGAGGCTTACATAGCTGTCTCAAAATTCTACGTAAATTGTGACACAAAAGCAGGTAAATGAGATATACCATGAATACACAATTGTTTGCGTATTGATTAGTAACTAAGTTCAAGTACTAAACTGAATAAATGATATTGATTGTTGTTTAGTAATTCATTGGCTGTTTTGTTTTTGTTACGTTGAAAACTTTTGAGCTTGAAGTGGCTGCAAATAAAAGTGACTACTATATTATATTCCTGCATTTTAGAACTGTCACCAGCTAAAGATGTCTTTGTTGAAACGAAAATTGAATATATTGGAAGTCGGAGCTCACAGGTGATGAACAAACAGCTGTGATGTTGCTCTCTCTTCAGTTTCAACTCCTGAAGGTTTGTTGGATTCGGTTTAATTTTTGCTTTGGCCATACCTGCTCATTGTGAAACGTGTCTAATGATGTCACTCTTATTTTAAGAGCTTGAAGATCAAAAGGAGACATCATATCTCAGTTTCAACTTGGAATCTATTGCGTGTATGCTGAGTGTACCCCCGTGGCTCTATGTCATAATAGACTATGCTATACTAATCGTCATTCAATCAAGCCAGTTGTTAATTTTACCGATTTTTTTCTATATTCTTAGTTGGTTTTATATTGTAATGCTTGTATTTCTGTTTTAATGGTGTTGTACTGATCTCAATTTCCTTGTTCAATACAAGTTGCAATTACACTTGAAATAAGCTTTGTCATTTTCTACCAGCTAGATCCAATACAAAATAATTACCTCCAATTCAAATCACTTCCAATATTTAATCTCTTTCTGAGAAAAAACGGTATAGACATAGCACTCCAGGAAGATTAATATTGACTTTAACTTTAATCAATGACTGGAGTAGCCATGCTCCAAATAATAATCATCATGCGATTAAAAATCCGCATATACAGTGATTAGAAAGGCTCTTGTTTGTAATCCGTGCTATACTAACTCAATCCCAATTTTAATCCCAAAGTGATTGAATATGGATTATTCACTAGTGCACTGGCTGTGGTAATAAATCAATCCTTGTTTAATCGCGTTTTAATCGCTCACGTGATTACATTCGCGGATAGTAAGAAATGATTGAAATAGGATTAAAACTCCTCCACGTTTTTCTGTGTGTGTTCCAATAAACAGCTGGAACCATTAAGACTAACTGCAACTCCTGATAGGCCATGGCAAGTGCTTGGCACTGACCTTTTGCATTTCAAAGGACAAACTTATCTGCTAGTGGTGGATTACTACTCTCGCTAACCTGAACTGGCCCTGCTAGGCAGTACAGACTTCTTATCTAAGAAAGTTATCACGTTGTTAAAATCCATTTTCTCTCGCCATGGAATCCCAGACTTATTGCTCTCGGACAATGGTCCACAGTATGCCAGACTAGATTTTGCCGAGTTTGCGACTCTGTATAGATTCAGACATGTGACTAGTAGTCCTGAGTACCATAGAGGTGATGGGACTGCTGAGAAAAGAGTGCAGACTATAAAAAGAATGCTCGTCAAAGAAGAGGATCCGTATTTAGCATTATTGGCTTATTGCTGCTCACTTTATTTTGAACTCTACTCACCTGCTGAATTGCTCATGGGTAGAAAGCTGAGAACAACAGTTATAACACATCCAGATAATCTTCTACCTAAACTACCAGATCATGAACGCTTCATGTCTTTGAATGATCAATACAAAAACAACCATAACATGAACAGTAAAATCAAAACTCTCCCAGCTGTGGAGACTTGGGATGATGTTTGGATTAGTGACAAACAGCAAAAAAGAATTGTTGTTAAATCTTAATATGATATCAGTAGGAAAGCACTTGTTAACACTGAAACTAGTATGCGAATACAAAACAGATCTGATATAGTCAGTATGCTCCCAAAAGCACCTGTTCGCAGATCGCCAAGAATCAAGCCCACTAGTCCGTGAAGGCGCAGTTGAAAACTGATGTGGTTTGTTGCCTCGGTAGTGAGGCACAAAGATGATAAGCTTCTGATGGTTACTGACTGTTGAATATACTCATAATTACTACTAAGACAACCTCCCTTTGTTACCTTTTAATTTGTATTTCTACTAAGGAAAAGTAAATGTTTTGTTTTATTGTTTTTGCAAACATTGTGTAGACTAAGCACCGACTTATTAGTTTGTGTTTAAAGCGAGGAAGGGGATGTTAGTAGTAATATATGGGCAGATCTCCCTACCAAGTGTTTTTTGTGGGATTTTATCCCTGAGTGGACGCAATGGGTTACGGCGTTGATTAGATCAGCGGAGGTAATATTTTATAGCATTTAATTTTTGATAATTTTTTTCATAATTTTATCTCTGATGGCATCTAGATTTTGAACACTCATGCACATATACATAGCTATATGCATATTTATGTTCATATTCTACATTGAACAAAAATGAAACATTTTATGGTTGTATACATTTATTACATATTGAGTGTATATTAAAAGTTATGTACTTGATAAAGTTCTAACATGGTTTCAAATGAAAAAATAGATGGAGCTATACATTCATCTGTTTGAATATACCTTAATATGTCTGTCTTAAAATCATATAATAACTCTTTACTGTATTGAAATTTAATTAAAATTTGAGTGAGGGCTTTATCCCACGCCTTTCTTTTAATTTCTTTCAAAAAATCATTTTGATTTACAGATTTTGACATTTTTAAAACTGTCTTGAAATTGTTTTGAATCGTGAAACTTGATATTTTTTCATGATTGTCAGTGTATTTATTTGTTGTACGTGGTCGGTATTGTATCGGTGAAAGTTCTCCATATAACCAGGCTAGAGTTAGCAAATGCTGCGTCATACATAATGCTATAGCTTGTAATGTCAACCGATATCTGGCCTTTTCCTGAACAACAACATTTTCTTTTATGTACTTATGATAGATCTCCGGGAGAAAGTCCTTTACTCTGTATGCTTTTGAACTCATAATGAACTAAAATAAAAAAGTTATGTATTAGTATAGGATGATTAAACAGTGTTGTAAAATAATTGCAAACTTTTTATTTTTTTTTAACTTCTATTAAATAATGTTTTTACTAATTCTTACCTTATCACCAAGAAATCTGCTGTACTAGTTGATGCTCCGGAGGTTATTGCTGGAGAGAATGATATCTATGCAGAGAGAGAGCTGTTCTTATATACTATAAGCCACACCTACTCATTTAGCTTATAACCATTAAAAACACTCACGCGAAAACCCTATCATAATAGTGTTATTCGCGTGAAGTATTCCTGTTTTATTCGCGTGAAAATAATTATTTTATTCCCGCGAAAGCATTATTTGTCTTTTCGCGTGAAAATATGTTTTTTAGTATCCTTTTTTATTCGAGTGAAAAATGGTTGCATTCGCGTGAGAAAAGAGACTTTTATTTACTGTCATTCGCGTGAAAAATTGAATTGTTTTTCATGTTTTATTTGCGTGAAAATGATTATTTTATTCCCGCGAAAGCATTATTTGTCTTTTCACGTGAAAATATGTTTTTTTAGCATTGAAATACTTTTTTTTGATCCGCCTGAAAAATGGTTGAATTCGTGTGATAAAAGAGATATTTATTTACTGTTATTCGCGTGAAAAATTAGATTGTTTTTTATGTTTTATTCCCGTGAAAAATAATTATTTTATTCCCGCAAAAGCATTGTTTTTCCTTCGAGTGAAAAACATGTTTTTAGCATTAAAATAAGTTGTTTGGATCCGCGTGACAAATAGTTGCATTCGCGTGAAAAAAAGAGACTTGTATTTACTGTTATTCGCGTGAAAAATTGGGTTGTTTTTCATGTTTCATCCGCGTGAAAATATTGGTTTTTTATTCGCGTGAAAATAAATTTGTTATTCCCTCGAGAACATTGGTTTTTATTCGCGTGAAAATAAATTTTTTATTCCCGCAAAAACATTGGTTTTTATTCGTGTGAAAATAAATTTTTTATTCCCGCAAAAACATTGGTTTTTATTCGCGTGAAAATAATTTTTTTATTTCCGCGAAGACATTGGTTTTTATTTGCGTGAAAATAAATTTTTTATTCCCGTGAAAAACATTGGTTTTTATTCGCGTGAAAATAAATTTTTTATTCCCGTGAAAAACATTGGTTTTATTCACGTGAAAATAAATTTTTTATTCCCGCGAAAGCATTGGTTTTTATTTGCGTGAAAATAAATTTTTCATTCCCGCAAAAACATCGGTTTTTATTCGCGTGAAAATAAATTTTTTATTCCCGCGAAAGCATTGTGTTTTTTTTCGCGTAAAAAACATGTTTTTTCATTGAACTCAATCCGTGCAAGTTTACCTATTTAAGAGATGAGGATTTCAGACAGAAAGCATTCAGTTCAACAACAGTGAGCGAAGGAGCAACATCTACTAAACCTTCCATTGCAACTACTAGGAGCTCTCCCTCTTCATAAAGGTAAGAATGAAAAATAATTATTTTCTGCTGGCTAACACAACTAGCTGAAGGTTTATGACCTATCTATCTTTAAAATTAATTACAAAGAATTAAACAAAATCTTTGTTTTTTTTCAGAATGAATACTCAAGACGAAGGAAGCCAACCGATTAATGTAGAAGCGGAATCTCAGCAAACCCTTTCCTCACCACCTTCTCCTATCTTCCATACGCCAGAAAGTCAATTGGTGATTGATGAACCGGAATCCCAACAAGATTTTACTCCAGTCACATCTCCTACTAAGAAGCTGTCTTCAAAAAGAACACCTGTGATGAAACGAACTTTCATTGATTTGACAAAGGATGATATTAAAAATGTCTCGAACTTTTTTCGTCACACCAGAATACCCTTTCAAAATGCCAGAAGTAATGAACTAACCACTCTCACCTACAAGAGCCTCGGGTTGTTAAACTCTCTCTCTCCAGATAGTCTAGAAAAACTTGAAGAATCCATGGAAATCTGCGAACTACCAATACCAACAGTTATGGAGGTGTTATCCGTTGAATTTCGGTGTACCATCATTTACAACTATCGAAAGGATAAAAAGAGAACTCGGATGAAGAGTGATGTTTCAACCGAAATAGGTCAGATCGTTAATAAAGCTGAGCAAACACGCCCAATTGTTTTAATTTATATGGGAGAAGGAAAGACAGGAGATGCGATTTTTCGTTCTGCTGATTGCCACAGATGTAATCGAAAGATCAACGATCCATTCAACTCATTATCAGGCAAGAGTATGAGACAAATACAGGCTTATTTCAGCGTTGCTCACCTACACGATTTTCCATCAGTAAGTGTTATAGCTTATGAGAATCCTGGAATGCTAAGAAAATGTGATACTCGTTGGAACAAAACTGCTGATATTCTAGCGGCTAATTACAGATGTATGGTAAATGGAGAGCTACTGATTGGAGATGTTAACATCCTTGCTCAAATAGCTTCAGCTGTGGTGTCGGAAAAAAGCGGTGTTATCGTATTCAAAGGGCTAACACAAACTACGAACAGTACAATTTTCTACGATGTCATTCTGTTCTCAGCTCTCCAAGCTTTCGTTCAAGCCTCCGAACTGTTTGATACTTTGCTACAACACAACTTCCTCTCCTACTTTGATGAGAATGAAAAAGAGGATTGTCCAGAACAGCACATCGAAACCTTAATCGATAACACAAGGGATGTATCTCGCCTTCTATGATGGTAAGTTTCATTTCTATTTACTGTAGGATCCAAAGTATTCTTTTTAAATTAATTCATATAACTACACTACAGGACTTTAGTTTTCGACGGGCTAAACTTTCGCGTTTTTCGCGGGTGCTGGAAAAGCGAAATTTAGTTCCAACGAACTTATTTCCAGCCCCTGTAATAACAAATTTTGAAAAAAAAATGATCCAACTGGTATGATATCAACATGAACACAAAACAAATAGTAATATATTTTAATCGTATTCACAATAATTAAATATAATATTATTATTATAACCATTGTTGTTGTAATAATGAAAATAATAAAGAACAACAAACTAATAATAAATGATAATAAATAAGCTCCACTCTGATTTTTTTTTCATACAGAACAACAACTTGGCTCGCTAGCTGAGCCTAAGTTTCTAGTTGTCATTGAGGGACTAACAATTACGGCTCGCATTCCAGCATTGTTTTGCCCCTAACAGCATGCACTATGTCATGGTCTTCTACTTTTTCACAGATAAAGAGAGGTAAATAATATTGTTTTCTCTCTACCATTTAATTTGTGATTTATTTTTTTGGCACTGTCAGATAAGAACATATTTATTAAGAGGATATTTTATTGTGAGGTTAAAAAGTACAAGAAGATAATATACCCTCATCTAAATAAATACATCACATTGTTGTTGTTGTTAGGCAAATAATAATTATTTTATTTATTATTATTATAATAACAATAATAATATGAAAAACCCGGTGCGAAAATGTGTATCGCGAATATAATTGCCATGGAACTACTAGCGAAATGTTTGCTAGCGAACCAATTGTAATCACGGAGGTAGCGAAATTAAACTCTAGCGAAAGTAAAGTCCTCTAGGGTATGTATGATACAGTCATTAGTTACTATGTCTTTTAGATATAACTAAAGAGTGATCCTGAGGAGGAAAATGAGAAGATCTTATTTACATCTTGCAAGAGATGAACTCCTCAACCTTAACTTTGAACATTACAAAAAAATAGTTTTTGTAGATTCTGTAGTATTTAGCACAAATACTGAGATAAGTTGTATTTTATTCATTTTATTTGTTATAACAAATAAAATTCATTTATATTAATTTATTTTATTAATTTACTTAGCAAATTAGTTCCTTGTATATGCACTCCATCTATTCCTTCTACCGTATTATCTTGTATGAACTCGAAGTTAGGATAACTCTGTATGATAAATCTTCGTATTGAGTGATCTCTCATCTCACTATCTCCTATATCTTGTAAACTTCTAACAATTTCATCCATACTCCATCCTCTACTTCTCAGTAAACAAAAGTATACACAATAATCACCACATAAAGTTGACAAAAAGTTTTGTAGTTGTGTTTCATTACTTTGTATTGTTTCATATCCTCTGTGAATACTTAGTATTTCATTTACATCTGGGTAGAACGAAACAGAACGTCCAAGCGAGTCGAAAAAATCCACCTCTGAATCATTAGCGTACACAGCCAACCAATGCTCTCCAGGTTGGTGAGAATAATGGGTGTTGAATACGAAACATCCTGTTGGAAAATTGCAAATTTGCTTTCAAAACTGATCTCTAGCTCCAACGTGAATCCCTACACTTTGACATAAATCATCTGAAGATAAGATCGAACGAATCTGTATGGTATTCATCTCTAGCTTTCCGTTTAGGGCACTGCGTCTCCCGCAATAGCTAATTGAAGAATGCTATCCATCTCGAAAACACCATCTTTTACAAAGTATGCAACCAGGGATAAGCCATCAGCCGTGTTAGTGCTAAAACAAATTTCCACGCTTGCTGTGACATTTTTCATAGAGTGAAATCCTTCTTTAAGAAAATCACCAGTCAAATCAAATCCATAAAGCGTAATGCCATCAAGGTATTGTTCTTTCGTAACACCAAGACTATCACCATCGAGCAAAGTTCCGGTAGCGTGTTGAAACTGCTGATATTCTCTTCCAAAAACCCCTCTAGCATAATCTGGCTCAAATTTCCTTCCGATTGGACAATCACCAACTCTCAATACAATACTATCAACATTAGCGTTTTGTATCCTATACGGATTCAAGGCGAAACGTCCGTTCATAGCGTTGTGATCAATTAAACCTAAATAAATTTGTTTGGGTTTTTGTTTGTTTTCTTCCAAAGTGATGTCAATCTGTGCAACACCAACGCGGACTCCATATAGCTTTATCCGTTTTCGATCAACTGGATAAATGTAGTTGTGACCTTCCAATGTGAAACTGAGTTGGGAGTTTTGTATTGTAGGATTCACCTTAACTTTACAAAGATGAAGTTCAAATTTATCAATTCTAATCTTCGCTACTCCTGCGGGTGCCTAGTCTGCAGCAAACAAGGCTAGTTTGCTGGAGGCACGCTCAAACTCCAGCTGCATACTAGGACCAGGGATTATTAGATTTTTTTGCTGAAATAACGCGAGATGAGGTTTCCCAGTTAATTGTATTACCTTCCCACCTATGATTAGAGCTCTCCTCGTTCTCTTATCTGCAGTTTTGTGATCACCAGCGTCTTTGCTAGTCGAATCATCATACAACCATCCTTCAATCTTAACTTGATATTTCTTTCTGTTTGCACTGTTTTCGAGTAGTTGTGAAAATTAGGAGCGTGAACCGTAATTGTTAGTGTATTCAACAATAGTTCCTTCTATCGACATTTTCAACTCGCTGAATAATGCATGCATTGAATCCCCCATCCACACAGCTGCATCATCATCAGTACCAGCAATATCGGTTCCATCATCTTGAACAACTGTGGGTTCAACTTGCAGAAACGAGTTGTAGAGATCTGTGTAATGTTCAGTGCTCCCTGACAAGGTTAACTCAATACTACCATAAGGATCTAACCTATCAGGGCTGATGACAATGTATTCCGATCTCTCTACCGATATGTTTTTTGGCTCCGTAGCAAACACATCCAACAATGGATTTATGTTGTAGGAAGAACCTTCCAACTGATTACCCGTTGTTCCATTTGGACTAGTCATCTTTTGCGAGTGATGATTGCTTGAAGCGTTATCACTTAATGAACATAAATATCAAGCTCTGGTGTCTTTATACCGGATTCTGTCGGTATTAAAATATGGAACGTTTACCGACACCTCTCCTTTTCTTTCCACCTCTTGTTTGTCTCCTTTTCACACGATCTGGGCGAACTGCGCCGAGCACATCTCCTCCAAGATCATTCAACTCTTCCAGTCCCCTCTTCTTTGCCGATGCTGCAAAGCTATGTCTATCGATGACATCTCGCGCTACATTACCACCTACAGAGAGCGCTCTCTTTCCCAGACTAATTGCTCCTCTTTTCAGCGGTGGTGTTGCGGATTTGAGTATACTTGAAAAAATACTACCAAGACCATTTCCTCTCATATTAGGCATCACCCGTCGTCCGCTATACACTCCAATTCCATTGCCAGCTTGCATCTTGGAGTACTCATCAAAAAAATCTTTCGAGTCCTCATGGTTGTATCGTACCAAACTCATTATAATTGTTTTTTTCTAAAGTGAACCGTCAACACGACCTTTCCACCATCAAATGGTATTCGCTCACCATCGTCACTCGTTACAAGTACTTGGATCAGATCGCTATTTAGTGATGAAGCGTTGAATAGTGAGAATTTTTAAATTCTTGATACACAACACTATTCTTCTTTCCTTGAACCGGAACTACTTTCAGTAAAGGTACATTCGTATCTCCTACCATTCTATTATCAACAATGTTTGAATAGACATACAGGGAGGTTAGTCCGAAATTTATATCAGGAGCCGAAACATTATTGTATCTACCACGAGGATACGTAGTTTTCGGTTCAAATCCAAAAATATATGCCAGATCTGGAAAAGCTCATGGTTGTATCAGGATCGCTGTTAGTTAGTAAACTGATGTTGGTGACTTTGTTGTAGGAGATGGTGAATTTTTTGTCGAAATCCATTTCACTCATTCTCTTTCGTATAATCACCTCCAACTCCTCCAAACTATCATACCTTCTATTACCGATTAAGATGAAGGACTTTTCGCTTCTACCAGAGACATTAATCTTTTCTAGATATATTTTCCCTTCGGTAACGTTCTTCCAGTTATTAGAATAACACATATCTATCAGAGCTACCTCCCATTTATCGCCGTTGATAACCAAATATTTATACAGTCTCACTGTAAAATCGGAATTGCTGTTATCAGGAAACTCTTCAGCGCTAGAGTTCGAGGGTAAAGTTATCAGCATCGACATTCTTCCAACGTATGATGATTATATCAAACGTTCTTTCCTTATAAACTATTCATCTACCCACTCGTTGAACTTTTCTCCGTACCCTAACCACTTAACCAGAATCTGTCTTTTACTTCTTCTCGTTCTTCCCAATAGTTTTTCAATTCTGAGACTCGTGTGTTTTTTCACTTTTTGCAACTCTTTTTCGTAAAAGGTGCCATCGATCATCTCCTCTGCCAAATCTTTTACCCTATATACAACAGGTTTTTCATCGGTAAGCACATCGGTGATTATAAAAATCTCAATCGTCCAATTCGGGGTGTATCCTCTTTCAAACGCTCCTCTTGCCTTACTAATTCTCACATAATCCCCAATCTTTAATTTTGCTTCTTGAGTTAAACTGTGTTCACCTCCTTCATACACACGATTCCATACAAGTTCCTGATTCTGAAAATTCACATCATTCGGTGTCATACCTATAACACTGTGAACAGTGTTTTTGTATGCGTTAACCATTTCTGGTAAAACATCAATGTATCTGTCATCATCTTTATACGTCAGATATCTGTATATCTTCTCTTTTAAAGTTTTGTTAAAACGTTCCACCATTAGTACCTTTAGCGTCTAATTTTCGGTTGTAAAGCGTTTGATTTTCTTTTCCGCCAGGAGAGTCTTGACATTGACATTGTCAAACTCTTTACCTTTATCAGATTGTAAAGCTTCATAGTTTTCCCCTCTAGTATTCTTCTCAATCCTCTGGCTACAACCTGTCCTGATTTGGAGATGGGTGGTACAGCCCATCTTTTTCTAGATAGAGAATCAACAGCAGTTAGTGAAAATGCTGTATTATCGTTTTCTTTTTTTCGAGATCGAACATCCATCAAATCTACCTGAATCTGTTCCCCTATTCCAGCTACAATTGTAGGACGACGCTTAAACTTAGTTACAGCTCTTTTATGTAACGTGTAGGCATCCTCTCCACTCAACCATTCACGAATTCTTTTTTCCCCCTCTCGTTTTCTACGAGCTTTCAGTTAAGCTCTAGCTCCTCGTAGAGATGTATGTGATGCAGGAGTGTAATACAGCTCTTTTAGCGTGTTGATGTCCATGAATTAGTACCGCGAACGACCAAATTTTTTTTTTCTGACTCTGACGTGTTTGGTGTGGGGATTTTCTGACAGTTGGGATTCCTTGATCAGCTAGCAAGCTTTTAAATTTATTGTAATTGGTGTTTCCCGATTGTGTTTTACCTCTTTCGGTTAGAACATCTCGTAGTAAAATTTTGGAAGCCCCAGGATTCAACCAACGATTTCCGATTTTCAGCTTGTTCTTCTCTGAGTCGAATCTACCAATTTTACTCAGATTTTTCAACATTCTGACACCAATCGTTTGATCACCCTTTTTTGTTGTTAAACCAGCTACCTTTTCTTCAAACTCTTCTAAATGTTCGCTTTCACTATCATACTCATCTTTTTCATCAGTGACAATTGTATTTCCAAGTAGGGTTGAGTCTTCACCATCAAACAGCTTCGTTCTTACTGATTCTAACCCGATGTCATCATCAACATTTGGTGAATGGGCGTAGGTTTATCATCAATAACTGTGCTATTGGCCAAAGGAGAAGTAGGTTCTATCTTTTTTTTCTTAATGAGACTCAAACCAGCCACTTGTGTCTGATTTTGATTATTTTCAATCTTTTTGACATCAGACAAATACCTACGTAGGTTTTGAACATTTTCATCTAACTTTTCGTGTGATGATAAGTCAGAATCATGAGCTGTTTCCAGTAGAGCATTTCGCTTACTCTTCATATCTCTCACTGTTATTGCTTCCATAGGGTTATAATACAATGGAGCTGTGGTCTTCTCTTCCTTTACCACTGTTTTATTCTCATTCTTTTCCATTAATCTATAGTATTCGTTTTCAGAGAGTATAAAAATACGTCTAGAGAATGTTAAAGGTTGACGATTCATCTTTTTATTGATGATAAAACAGATACATTAGGAGTTATAATAGTGTCCAAAAGATTGCCTCTACCAGTCTGAGTCAAAATTTTACGCTTATCATTAATTGTTCCTCTAGCAGTTAGTTTATGTAGTTCCTTCTTGTAACGCTGCAACTCAATAAACTGCTCAGAATCAAGAGGAACATTACCTAATATAACATTTTTAACACTTTCTATCAATGATTGAATCAGATCCGAGTTGGCCTTTTCGACTATAGCAATTTTTCCTCTCTTATTCAGATCATCCAGAGCTAAAATCGCCATTCTATTCCGCATCATTCGTGTTGAGACTTTCATCTTTATCCTCTCACTCCTCCTATCACACTTTTCAGTATCCCAGGAACTACAGTGCTGATAATAGGTCCTAGTAGAGCAGATAAAAATCCTCCTTTTTGCAATACAAATTTCTTATCATCTAGCGTTGATTTTCTTACTAAAGCGCTATTATCTTTCGTGTTTCGCTGCAACTGATTATACTGAGAAGTTGTCAATGGTATTGTTCCATTTAGAATAGCTTTAGCGCATTCCATTAGAGTTATGATAAACTCCTTTTTGGCTTTGGCTATAACAGACTTTTGAATAGCAAAGGTTGCATTGTTGAGCGATAACAACACAGCAGCATTTCTTTTTAATTTGTTCTCCAAAGCTTTAGTCATTATAACACTTTCGTGCTGCGTTGTTGAATAACAAAATATGCATGAGGTGAAACGAATAGTAAGTGTATTTATATCCTTTTACTTGGGTACATATAATATCATAGGGAGATCTGATGTAAAGTTTCCCAATAGTCTGTGTTGATCATTCGTTTGCTGAGTCGTGTCTATTCGTAGATAAGAGTATGGTTTCTTTGTTGCGTCTTCAAAAGCCGCTTAGACATATTTTACTAAACTGTACGATTCCCTTTTAAAAACAGATTTTGAACAATAAAAAATATACTTATGTTCAAATGATGACTATGTTTTGTATACAGAGCATTGGCATCGGCTTTACCAGAAACTTCATCCATGAGATCATCAATTATCAACCATCGATTTTGTTCATCTCTGGGGAAACTCACTGTTATATCTATCATGCCTTCATGAAAAATCACTCCTGGTACATCATCAAAGGCTTTTTGATAGGCTCCATAACAGTAGTGAATTTCTGTTGGTGGAGGGTGAGCTATAGTCTGACTAGCTTCAATCATTCGTAAAATCGCTTGTGTCTTCCCCGATCCAGTTGGTCCTGCCGTAAAAGGAGAACGCATCCTTGGGTCATAATCTTCAGGCTTCCCATTCATCATAAAAAGATGTTCATCAACCAACAGTAGTTTCATTTATGATTCCAGCGGGAGAGTTTCTTGCTTTTTGTATTTCTTGCATAGCATCTTCATACATACTAAACTCAGTAACACCTCCAAAAGTAGAAAATCCTACGACAAATACCAAAATCATCATAACTATCAGTGCTTTACGCTTCATACTTGGTAAAACATCTAGCATATCGCTCGTAGTACCACCAACAGTATCAACTTCATTCACCGGTCTCATCTCAACATCATTCTCTATTGACATCTTAGCTTCCAATAACAATACAATCATACCACGATTCATTTTTATACAACGTAAAAAACTATCAAAAAATAAATGCCATAAAATATTACCTCAGCTGATCTAATCAACGCCGTAACCCATTGCATCCACTCCGGGCCAAAAAACCCCACAAAAAACACTTGGTAGGGAGATCTGCTCATATAATACTACTGATGTTGCATTGTTTGCAAGTACTGGAGTTGTCCTCTCCTTATTTATACATGTAGGAGTTCCCTTTTCTTATTCTTTTTAACAATCAAAGTTTGGCACTTTGTGTGTGATGCCATACTGGACGCAGTTGACTTGTTTTTTGATGAATAAACAGCTCATGCTTTGACAATCTATAACATATAATACTATTGGAATAGAATTGTGCGAGTAGCCGTGTGTGGACAGACGAGCCAGAGCTATCCTATCAATAAGAAGCAGATGAACCAACCTTGGGAGCTTAGCAACCAGAGGAGCCTCCATTCTTACCAGCCGAGAAAGGTACAGCCGTAAAGATCAAGCAAAGAGAAGCCAAGCTAACAGTTACGGTAGCCATCCTGACTTGTGCAATTAATTAATTATTTTCGTTTAACCTGGCGGAGAAGCGCTGCTTCACTGGTTGCATTATTGTATATATGTTTATGTTTTGGCGCTACTATATATAGTTATTAATGCGCCTGTTTTGTATCAACCAATCATATTGTGTTTTATTAGCCAATTATATCATGTGATTTTCAACTGCTAGCATACTGCATAAATAGAAGGGAAGATCGCCCAGTAGTCAGAGTCAAGTAAGAGTCTTGTAGTGAATGCACCTGGGTACGTTTGGGTTAATGTCGTAAATTCTTGTATAGTCTGGACTGAATTAGTGGGATCTAATTATCATCAGCTATTGTACACTTCGGAACTTCTCTCGTTTGTAAGGTTTTGTATCTTCTTGTTTAATACATTGTTGTTGATAAACCTACAACTCTTCTCATACTGTCGTTGCCTTGCCTACAGTATTACATTGTCGATAACACGTTCTTAGAGATTACTATACACTCGTGGACATTGTCACAAAGCTGCCTAACACGTTATTGTGGGCTACACAAGTGCTTGCGAACTAGTTAGTAAATCTAAACTGAAACCAGATCTGGACGTAGTTGAACAGATCTTAGTTGTAAGAGAACAGGAAGTCTCCGGACTAATATAAACATAGACTGATCATCCCCGTATACATCGGAGTTTACTACTACCGGGTCAGTAGCCTTGTATAAAAGATCGTCTGCCTTGCACTTAGAAGCTACACTGCCAATTAATTGCTTCAGTGCATCCCGTGTACTCTATACGGTACACTAGCTACTTTCTCACAGGTGTCGGTGAAGGCTCTGTTGTCATACCAACACAGAAAACCTTTACAATATCACCAAACTAACAGTCTATATGGTGATACTACATATGGCAACTACTTCGTTCTCACCTACTACGGCAAGACGGAAATGAGAGAACTTCAGAGAGTAGTTTGACCGAGCAGAATAGTTGAGAACTTCAATCTTGTCAAGTATCCATTACTTTACAACGTCGTCTACTTGGGTGAGGTGCAAAATCCCAAAAATGAGAATACCAACCTTGCTACGATATCAAACGCATTAGCACAAAAACTTAAACTTGAGAGAAGTTGCTGCTGAAGCCAAGCAATTGAGAATGATGACCAAGAATGAGCTCAAACCGAGCTTCAACATCTAATATCTCACTAACTTCAAACAGTGTGCAATTTTTTCATACAACGACGTTGTTGAAAGATTCATACTTTATCAATTTAATGGAGAAGATTCTGTTGCAAATGGCAGTCGATATGTCTTAGAAAAAAATGAAAAGGGAGAGATTAGAACGCTTCTCTTATGAAACAGATACATCAAAGAAGCTCAAAAATGTGTGATGATTTACAAAGAAGAAAAAAGGAGTGCAATGCAAACGCATACCGCAATGTCGCCTTTCTCTCTATATCCAGCAGCACTGATTGGAAATAAAATCGTTGTCAAGCATCATACAATGGGGAGTTGTCAAAATCAGATGCTGATAGGGATCTTGCTGATTTACTGCATGAGGAATTTATTGAGTTTGGAGGCGGACTCAGTGCTGATGATAACTACCGGACAATTTCTACCATTCATTATGAAAATTGTCTTCACTATTACAAATACTGTATTAAGCTCTTATATACTTTATTCCCTTATTAGTACAAACATCTCGTCAAAACTAAAGCTTTATAATATTTCATAATTATATACATTTTATCCATTGTATTTTATGTATTATACAAATGAACTATAACAACACACAATACGAACCTTGAATATTTTTTTCTTATATAATAAAACTAAACAATAATGCAACACTTTATTTCTTACAATACTCTGTAAGAAAACTATACCAATAAAGATACAACGTTAATCAAGCAATCAAACACAATATAAACCCCCGGTATAAGTATAAACAAGATATACATACCGTGTTTATAAACTAATCAATCCACGGGCCTTCGGGGTTCGCCGAAAAAATAATAGAGACGATGCGGCCTGTAATAAAATTATTTCTACTAACCTAGCGTTTTCAATCAATTCCCCCACACACAAAACAGGGTAAGACACACAACACCTATCAAAATAAATTCTAAAATCTATTTGGATAATTTATAGAACTCACCTGGATACTGCTAGTGACAATACTAAGAGAAAAAAAAACGCATGGTAACCCCCATATTTATTGACAAATAATTAACAAGTCTGGCAAATCCGGTCGCATTGCGGCATTACAGTAGGCAAGAGAAATTATCTTTAAGTTTTATTTAGGATCCATTTACACAATTTTCCTAGTAATTAATTACTAAATAAAATGTAAATCATAATTTGGCATCAAATTTCATGTTTTTCAAGTATTTAAAAAGTTTTTATTTTATTTATTGCGTGCTTTGCCGATAACTTTATTGTCAAATCTTGGTCTGCCAAGGCAACAGTGTTACGTATCTACCAACTAACGTGACTGAAGAGGTTGTGGCTCTGCCATTTGTTCCACAGACCCCAAATAACGTATATATTATCTGATAAAAACTCTATAAGGTTATGTGATGCCGGGTTTACTGGCGGCACTTTAAATTTAACATACTCTGGTTTCAACCATAAACTTATCTTCTAGGGGAGATAATTCTATTATGTTTTCGACCAACGCTCAGAGTACCGCCGTTGTCAAACATTGGTCTGCCAATTATCCTAGACTGCAATTCTCAAATGGCACGTACATCCTAGTATGAATCTAAACCAATGCCAGGCCCAATCAATCTGCCCAACGTTACAATAACAATTTTAGGCAGCGATAGCTCATTGTTACATTCTTGGATTGTATAGATTGGGTGCTATGTATTGTTTATCTGATAGCATCAAAATAAGGATGGTAATTAAAATTGCCATCAATGGGCCATTGCAGGGTTGGGAATCGCTTTCGCTAATGCTGTTACAAACTAGGGGATAGGGCTTTCCGCTGATGTCCATGCTAATTTATTTCAAACTAGGGGTTACCATCATTTCCGCTGATAACATTTTCAAGTTTTTGATAACTTAGTGTATAATCTTATAACGAAAGAGACTTACACAAACAAGAACAAAATTTACAAGAACAAAATTTTATTACACAGCAAACAGAGTACAAAAAAATTGGCTAAAAACGTATAAGCTTTTAATTATAGGTTAATATTGACAGAGCAGATTGGGTCAACAGTAGTCCACCTATTTTTTAAGGTGTGAGGGATGCAGCCAGCTGCAGTAATGCAGTAAAGTTATATGCATATATATATATATATATGCCTCTATTATGATATAATAAACTTGCAGGCAAATGCAACGCTTCCAAGATGACTAAAATTTTGGCATGCATGAGTGATTTGGGCATGGTTGGGTGATAAATCAGCGATTTACTTCAGCTACTAGGCTATTCGCTGAATGTCTAATCAAACTAGGTGATGTGCTACAATCGCTGATGCACGACTAGCGATTAGCGTTTACAAACCGCTATTCCCAACCCTGGGCCATTGTAATAATAGCAAGTGACACTGCTCATATGCTAGGATGATTGTACTGTACACGAAAATGGGCTACTACACCAGCTACCAAGATGCTCACCAAATTACAAACCGAACAATAAGTTGTGCATATAACGAAGAAAAACCATCATGTACTATAACAATTTTTAATTCATACTATTAATTTCATTTTAATTTATCCTCATAGAAATAATACTTACCTTAATTACTTTGTGCTTGAAGCTGAAAAACGTAAAGTTGCACAGCAAGAAAACAACTAACAGCAGTACTTGGTCCATACAGTTACAAACACAATGTCACAACAGGAGATACTACAGTTGTTTATATAGCCACTAAGATTAGCCTACTGTTAATCCCCCCCCCCCCCCCCCCCCCGGACTAGGTAAACTTTCTTAAAGATTACCTATGCTCAGGATAAAGCATAGCTAATGAAGCTGCAGTAACACTGATGAACTGATTATTATTATACTTGACAAAACTGATGGCAGTTAGACATATATCCACGCCTGATGGAGAATTAGTATCTGGTTTGAGTGACTGTAGTAAGTGATTGCACTATGCAAAACCTGATCATGGCACATCATTGTTAAACACTGAAATCACCGGATCTGTTTTCTCACCAGTCTATATTCCTTGATTGGTCATGTTGCGGAACAACTTTCACATGCATTGGCAAGTGATGCAGGACATCAATAGCTAGAGGGGTTGACTGTGTTTGTTGTAACCTCTAGAATGAAATATAACAAATCAGTTATCATAATTAAGCCTGGTTCACATACATATCGTGGATGCTCGCAAGTGATCACAGATCATCATACGATAATCTGCGATACATGTTCACATAAACTTGGCAAACTCACGATCGCAAGAGGCATAATCACTCTCTTTACTGGGAGGTAATAAAATCTCGAAACCTGTCTTCACTGACCATTGACTATATATATACTAAATGAATTATCGTTGTTCAATTACATCGACCTATTTATTATTTTTAACAATTTTACTGCATTGTTACTCATTATCATTAAATAGTATTCCATATTTTTCAATCAAATTTATAACTGTTGTTTAATGGTGCATTATTATTTTTTACTATTTCCTAATATATCATTTTTTAATCTCAGTTTATAACAACATACTAATTATGTAATTATGCAACAATTTACAGAAAATATATATATTTATACTTTAAATAAACTATCATAATATTTCATTCAGAAAATTAATAATAAATAGTTAACATTTATAATTAAACAATAATGATTTTATTATTTATTATAATATTTTGGTGGCAGTCATGTTTACATGAGTAACCTTGACCTAACTGTGGTTTGTGAGAAAGAAAGTAAGAAAATTGTACGCCCTATCATACGACGTCGTAGGAAAGTTTGCTCAGCTGAACTTTTCTACGAGCCTCTGCGACAGCGTGCGAGCCACTGCAAATACAGGTTCACATACATCGCACGAGGATCTGCGATCACTTGCAAGCATCTACGATATGTATGTGAAACAGGCTTCTTGGATTGAAGTAAAACCTGACCTCTGCACATCACAGTGAGTACAGTGTCCACGTGCTAAATCATTGACATCAAGTCCTGGTACAAGTAACCAAGTACTAATAAAACAGGAGACCATGCACTAATTAAAGGCCTATTCATTAGGGCCTTTGTTGGATTTGCACCAACACATGGTGATCTGCTTCACAGGACAAAGATGTGAAACTCTGTGGCAATAGAAAGTGACAAAATAAAACAGATTTTGTTTCAATATGTAAAACTGTGGCTTTATTGTTTAAAATTGTGACAACAAATTTTATGATAAGTCCAGTATCTCAAATTTCAAGTGAGTGAGGAGAGGAACGACTTTTCTAATGTTTTCTTTGTTACCTCTCAATCTAGAATGCATCCTATTCTAAAGCATCAAACAAAAAATATTAATACAACACAGCAGATGTAACAACAGGTAATTTCAAGGAAAATTACACAATGCACGTATAACATATAATATCCATCTAGCAGTAGTAGCAGCATGTTCATTCATCGTGTGTCAGTAAGTGGTTTTCAAAACAACCTGTGAGTAACTAAATCAATGAGTAATGTCACTCATTTCTTATCCATCCACCAAGACATTCAGACAGCCACAAGTAAGGTAAGGCTAACATGAGAAAAAATTTAGATATCTGGAAACGCAAAACTGGAAAACATGTTCGTATGTTTGCTCTATAGAAAGTTCTAATAATAATGAATTGCCTATCTGAAAATAAAAAGAAATTTGAAGGATCTGATACAGTGCATGAAAATTAGGCTTTACCAGTGAACTAGCATTACTGAAATTCGTTGTTGATTGACCAACTGAATTGTGCTTGAGCATCTGCTTTTCAGATGTTTTTTGGTCAATCTGTACAACGTAATCAAATGATTTTTGTTGCTAATTACAAATTTTATAACCATCTTTGAATTTTAGAGTAATAGCTGTCTAAAATATTTTTCATTTTACAATATAATTCTTCATCATCAATTATTTGCTATATAATAATAATAATGTCATCTACCACAGCATTTGTTCTTTTTCATATTCTTTTTGGCTTTTCTCTGCAAAATATAGGTGTAATAAACATGAATAAAAAAGTGGCTAACAATGGTCATTGACAGTCTGCTAATAATATTAATATAACTAATGTTTGCGCATCACACTGTTGGTATATAATAAGTGCCTATGTATGTATTTTATTTATATGAAACAATAGTTTGACCAACACAAACTATTGCACTTTACTTGGTTAGCGGTTTGGGCGATAATGTATAATTATATCTTACGCGAAGAGTAAATTTCTAAAAAAAATGTTTCAAAAGTATGAGCTATGGGAACAAATTTTTTGTGCCATTAAAATGAGCAGAAATTACTCTTTGATTTGGTTTTACTTTAGGACATGTAAATTTTATTTGTTTTTTGTTAGCACTTGCTATGTAGTAAAATAATAATTAATTGACTCCGTCGTTGATTACTTTCAAAGTAGCAATAGCTGAGCCTGTAAACAAACCATAGCAGTCATAATATTATTAATACTAACTCTGACTAATGAATAATAAAAATTATTATTTATAAATAGATAACAACAACAATGATTATGATTCATTGGTGGTTGGTACTATCATCACTACTTACTTACTATTATTATTATTATAATATTATTTATTTAGTTAGTATCAGTTATTAATTATTAGTATTGTTTGTTGTATACAATAATAATAATAATCATTATCATTATTAATTATTATATATTTAGTAATAAATAATAATAATAATAATGATTATTATTATCATTTATTATTATTATTATTATTGTATTAATTATTTATTAACAATAAATAATAATAATTATTATTGCTTGCTAGCAAGCAAGCAAGCATAATAATATTACTACTAACTAACTATACTATTATTATTTATTTTTTATAAATAATAATAAATAATAATAGTAGTAATTTATTTATTTATTAATAATAATAATTATTATTATTTATCAAAATTATTATTATTTTATACCGATCTGCCAAACAAAAATAAACTACAAAAACTAATTAATGGATTACATTCGTTAACACACAAAATTTATATAATAATTTGAAGTTTATCAGCAGCTGTTGAGGAAACATTATTGTTGTTACTTGACTTGTGGTCATGATGATGATAATATAGTTGCAGCGGAAAATGTAGCCTTAAGTAAACATGCTCGTCAAAGCACACAATAAATAAAATAAAAACTTTTAAAATACTTGAAAAACATGAAACTTGATGCCAAATTCTGATTTACACTTTATTTAGTATTTAATTACTAGAAAAATTGGGTAAAACGATCCTAAATAAAATTTGAAATTAATTTCACTTGCCTACTGTAATGCCGCAACGCCACCGGATTTGACAGACTTGTTAATTATTTGTCAATAAATATGGGGGTTAGCATGCGTTTTGTTTTCTCTTAGTATTGTCACTAGCAGTATCCAGGTGAGTTCTATAAATTATCCAAATAGATTTTAGAATTTATTTTGATAGGTGTTGTGTGTCTTACCCTGTTTTGTGTGTGGGGGAATTGATTGAAAACGCTAGGTTAGTAGAAATAATTTTATTACAGGCCGCATCGTCTCTATTATTTTTTCGGCGAACCCCGAAGGCCCGTGAATCAATCCCATCATCTAAGTCATCATACAAATCACAATATAAACAATTCCCGCACGTTATTGTGGGCTATATTCAAACAAAAATATTAAAAATTAAATTACAACACCTGGTGCACACCAACAAATACCTCTCAGATTCTCATGGTAAACGGTGCCAACAAAAAGACACTTGGAACCAGGAGAACCTTGTCCTTAGACTCCATGTGAGAGATCTGCTCCTACATTACTACTGACGATGAATGCAACCTACGCCGCAATTGATTTTTGGTCTCAAGTTCAATTACCTCCAAAACTATTTCCAACACTCCAGCGTTCACGATGCGTGATAGTTATTTTGGTAGACAACGGCTCAATTTCTTGGAACTCAATCCCAAAGTCTTACAATTAACACGACTATGACTTTACCCCAAAGTCTTACAATTAACACGACTATGACTTTACCCCAAAGTCTTACAATTAACACATCTATGACTTTACCCCAAAGTCTTACAATTAACACATCTATGACTTTAGCCCAAAGTCTTACGTTTAACACATCTATGACTTTAGCCCAAAGTCTTACAATTAACACATCTATGACTTTAGCCCAAAGTCTTACAATTAACACATCTATGACTTTAGCCCAAAGTCTTACAATTAACACATCTATGACTTTACCCCAAAGTCTTACGTTTAACACATCTATGACGTTAGCCCAAAGTCTTACAATTAACACATCTATGACTTTAGCCCAAAGTCTTACAATTAACACATCTATGACTTTAGCCCAAAGTCTTGCAATTAACACATCTATGACTTTATCCCAAAGTCTTATGTAGGGACCGTGTTTAACTGAGTGACGACGCAGTTTATTTCATAACGAAAATCTGGTTATCCTATAAAACAGAAACATTTTAACGATCAGGTGCTAAAAAACAGTGCATATAGACAAATGTGACATCAAACTTACTGCCATATTTGTAACATAGAGTACCTCAATCAAGTCTTGATCACAACACAAAATAGTGGTACAAGTGTGGGCTACACAGTAAATTACATTCAGGGGAAAATATTGAGAAAAGCACGAACTCACACATTGATAAGCTCGTTAATCACGTCCCGAAAAATAGAAATGGGCAGGTGACTAGTCTACACCGTGCATACATGTACAACTGTATGTGTAAGAAAAATAATTGAGTTGCCCTAGCGGATATGCACTGGTGTGTTGGCGGCTCGGGTTCCACAAGACTAGTGACAATTTAATGATGTGGAGTTTATATGTATGAGTAGTGTTCAGGTAGAAGCCGAGTAGCTTAATGTATAGGAACAAAGGAGCTTATCTAGTATAGCGGCTGTAAGGCTTTATGAAACAAAGAGAAAGCCGTGCCCTTCAGAGCAGTAAATAACAAGTAAAGCAATGCACCCTGGCCAGCGCAAAACAGGGACATCATCCACGATTACACCCCCTCCGAAAACTCCTTAGTTTTCTCCAGCGAAGTGAGATGATCGTCTGTAGGAACCAGTAGCACCAGTTTGTGTACTGGCCGATCTAGCAGTCGACCATCACTGAGTCTTAGCGTCACCTTTCTCACTAGGTTATCTCGGCTCGGTAGTGCCCCAATAACCTTAGCTAATCGCCACTCAGCTCTCGGTAAGGCCGGGTCAGCGAGCAGAACAACATCGTCCACCTTGACATTCCTCTCTCGGCTTTGCCACTTGGTTCTTTTTTGTAGAAGCTGAATGTATTCGCCTTTCCATCGCGCCCAGAACTGTTGGGCAAGATGATGAACTCGTCTCCAACGTTTTCGAGCATAGACAGCTGCTGGTTTGAAATACCCTGGTAACTGAGTGAGTGTAGCTGACTTGTTGGTGAGCAACATGTTCGGTGTCAGTGGTAAAGGTTCCATGGAGCTTTCACTGTTCAGCATCTGAGCAGTGAGCGGGCGACTATTTATCAGAACCATACATTCGTAGAACAGCGTACGTAGACTGCTGGAATCTAGCCTTGATCAGTGCTGTTCCTGAAGTGTTACATTCAATACATTCCTGATAACTCTTATCAATCTCTCCCATGAGCCACCCATATGGCTTGAAGATGAAGTGTTCAATCTGAAAGCACACTGTTTTGACCGTAAATATGTCCGTAGCTTGTCATCGACTATCTCATGTAAAACCTTCTCAAGTTCATTTCGGGCCCCAACGAAATTAGTACCTCGGTCAGAGTATAGCACCTCTACTGGTCCTCTTAAAGCAGTAAAGCATCTCAAGCTGTTGATGAAGCTGTCACTGGATAAGTCTTCTAGAAGCTCGATATAAACAGCTCTGCTTGCTAAACAACTAAAGATCAGTCCGTAACGTTTCACCTCTTTCCTGCCATCTTTGCAGTGGTAAGGACCAAATACATCCATACCGACCTTGGTGAAAGGAGGTGTAGGCTCTGTCCTATCTGTGTGCAAATCTGCTATTTTTTGTCCTAGAGGCTTCCCACGTAAATGAATGCACACCGTTCACTTGTATACGATAGAATAAACTGTGCGTTTTCCTTGTAACGCCAAGAAAACTCCGCGCTGTCGTATATGACTCATTGTAGTGAGCCGACCTTGATGAGCGTCATAGCGTAAACATATTGGATGAAAAGCCTTGCCAGATGAGCTCTAGTGGGCATAACAGCAGGATGTTTACTTTAAAGTCCGCGAGAGAACCTGTCAGCCTTCCTCCAACTCGGAGAGAACCATAATTATCAAGAAATGGGTCAAACTTGTAGAGGCTAGATCCTTTAGGAAGCGGTTTACCATTTTGTAGCTTCTCTATCTCCTCGCTGAAAAAGTGAAAGAATAGCACGAAACACCTTTGGAGAGTCTGTACAGATCTCTCCTTTCATCTTTCTATCTGTGAACCTCAGGAGTGTACCGATCAAACGAGTAAGTTTTACCCAGGAGCTGATTTTCTCGAACTGTTCTAAGAAACATGTGGTGTCTGTGATCGATGTATTATGAGCAAAAATTTTCTCAATCTCAGGATCATCAGGGTTGAGCGAGAACTCTCGGTCATCATTAGGAATTGGAGCGAATTGAGGATCCTGTAGGAAACTAGGTCCAGAATACCCGGACTCGGGTATTCTCAGAATCGTGGACCCTCGTGAAGCCACATCTGCTGGGTTGTCTATGGTGCGCACGTAGTGCCACTGATCCGGTGTGGTGGAATCTCTAATCCTGACAACTCTGTTGTTGACGAAAATGTGGAACTTTCTTGTCTCATTTGTAATATAACCAAGTACAGCTTCAGAATCCGTCCAATAGTGGATAGTCATATTGGGGTACTGGAGTTCATTCTGTAGAAAGTCTCAAACTTTCACGGCGAGTGTTGCCGCTTGGAGTTCCAACCAAGGAATTGTGGCGACCTTACGGGGGCCACCCTAGACTTTCCAATGAGGAGTGTGACCTTGACACTTCCTGAATCTCTGTAAACAATTCTCAGATAGGCACACACACCATATGCAGTACTACTAGCATCACTGAAGATGTGTAGTTCGACATCATAACCGTCGAAGATGAATCACCAAGAAAGCATCTGTTAAAGCTGAGAGTTTCGAGGTCAGAGAGACAAGCAGTCCATTCACTCCATTCCTTTATCTGCTGGTCACTCAGTCGATCATCCCAGGGCCTTCTATCCGAACAAATGTCCTGCAGAATTAGCTTGCCTTTAAGAGAGAAAGGAGTCAAGAAACCCAGTGGATTGAACAAAGATGCTACAGTGGATAGGATACCTCTCCAAGTATTGGACTTGACCCTGACTGGAAGAAACTTGAAAACATCTTGTCTTACATCCCAACGAATACCGAGTGTTCTGTCTATGCTGTCACTTGTAATTACTTTTGTGGTCGGGCTTTCACAGTCTAACTCCTGTGCAACAGAATCGTCATTTTGACAAAAACTTGTGGAGAACTAGATTGCCTTTCGCCATCATCCCTCTGGCATATCTCATTAGTTGAATAGCCTGCTCGGCAGTTGGAAGGCTGACTGATCCATCATCGACATAGAAATTTCCTTTCACAAATGCAGCTGCACTAGCATACTCCTGGGAATGATCGTCAGCCAGTTTTTGAAAACCATAAATAGCGCAGCTCGGGGACGAGACCGCACCAAACAGATGTACATTCATGTTGTAGTCCGTTATCTCTCGTGAGATGTCGTCTTTGTACCACAAGAAATGCAAGAAATTCCTGTTGCCCTCAGCAACACGGAATTGATGAAACATCTTTCTGATGTCGCATGTCACAGCAATCCTATCTTTTCTGAAGCGGCAGAGTAGACCTGCCAGACTGTTGTTCAGATCTGGTCCTTGGAGCAGTTGTTGATTGAGTGAATGACCTTGGAAAGATGCACTGCAATCATAAACCACTCTTAACTTTCCTGGTTTGCTGGGATTTAAAACTCCGAAGTGTGGAATGCACCATCCAGCCTTAGAGTTTGTGCAGACTTGGGCCTTGCCCTTCGAGATAATGTCCGTCATGAACTCTTTATACAAAGTGTCAGAGTTTGGATCTGCAAGTAGCTTCCGTTCCAACGATTTGAATTGTTTCATAGCCTGAACTCGATTGTCTGGTAGTGTAGGTCGGTCTTTAAAGGGCAATGGCATGGTGTAAAACCCATCCACAGTGACAATTGTTGAACCCATCAACTTCAAAAACCGGTGATCATTTTGTGACATAGGCTTAGCGGTATTGTCAGTGGCTAAATCTTCCTCCAGATACCGTCGCACTTCATCCGGCATGAGTTCTTCCGTGGAGATCTTATGTACTAAACAGAATTGTTGAGTGCCAGAATTTACCCAGCCTACTACACTCCATCCGAGGATAGTTTGAATACCATAAGGTTCTGTATCTCTCCCCCTAATAACGGATATTGGATTTGAGGCTGTTGGGCAGTTGAAACCAATTAACAGAGCTATGTCGCACGACTGTAGAGGTGTTAAGCTGTCTGCCACATGTTTCAGGTGCTCCCAACGTCTAGCCGTCTTTGGAGTGGAGATGTGAGACTTATTGCCTGGTATGCCATCCTGCGAGTAAGTCTGCAGAATATGGATAACAGTCTCCGAATTGAAGCCTCTAACTCGCAGCTGATCGTACCTCCTACACTTCACAATCTGGTTACGAGAAGTCATTGTGGAGATCTTAAGTTGAGCTGGCACGGGCTTCGTATTCAGAGTCGCGGCTATGTCCTCAGATATGAATGAGCTGTCAGACATGGCGTCTATCAAAGCGTACACCAGTGTCTCTTGATCGGGGTAATCTGTCGTAGAGACGTACACCGGGACAATCATAGTAGTGAGCAAAGAAATATTGTGAGTGTTCAGATTGCAACTGAGAGCTGGTGTAGTACCTGGCTGATTTTCCGATGCCTGCTTATAGCTTTCATGTAGTGCAGTTGCGTGTTTCTCACCACAACCTGTGTGGGCACACAAGACTTTCACAGAGCAAGTACCTTTCACGTGTCCTTTTCGAAGACAAGCAAAACAGAGTCTCTCAGATTGGATGAACTCTTGTTGTTCGGTATGTGGCAGCTTAGCAGGTACGTTACACTCTGAAGTGTTGTGAGCGTCCGATGACTTGCACATGTGACACATCACCCTTGGTCTTCTGTTTTGACTAGTGTTGAGAGTGACAGTTTCGGACATATCAAACCCAGGTGTATTCTCTCAGCTGTCATAATGCGAGATCGAAGACTCGTAGACTGAAGTGTGGAAGCTAGCCGTGGGCCGATAAGTTGAAACTTTCTTCACCTGACTTTTGGAGCTGGATGAGAGAGCATCCAATGAGGTCATGTTGCAGTTGGCCAGAAAGGCCTCATTTTTTACAAATGCAGCATACTCCTCAAATGTAGGATGACGTTTGTGTTCATGTCGAAGAGTTCCAGCCCAGTTTGACCACTTGACAACTAGATGCCGCGGCAATGCCTTAGGAAAGCCTTTCATCTCTCTAGGGTCACTAGGCATTTTCGGATCGAGAACGTTCATGCCAAAATGGGCGAAATTTTCGTTTTTCGGCGAGTACAAAACCTGTTTTTTGGAACTCTATGCTGAACGGTGGTTTTACCGTTCAGGGGGTCGTCCACCCTATGACGTTCTTGATCCGAATGCGTAGAGTTCTCCTGTAATAAATATTTTTGCAAATAATGAGCCCTTTTACGTTAGTTACAATAACAAGACAAGAGTGATGAGGCCTCAAGTTTCATTTCTAACAATAATAATAAAATAAATAATAACAAGTCTTGAAGCACGTTGATGTTGAAATTATTTTTGGACACATTTACTGAGGATGGTGATGTAGAATAAAATTGTAATAAATAATTATAATATAACAAAAATGTATGATAATCATTATTAATATTACTGTTATTCAAATGATATCATCATTAATATTATTATAAGTTCTTATAGTTTTTTAACTATTTTATTACAATTTAGTTGGTAAAAAAAAACAATTATTCAAATAGCCAAACATCACCAACTGATAATAAACATTGTTAAAAATGAAAAATAATAATTAGTAAAACACATAAGTAGCTGGTCATAATTATTAAAATTTTTATTTACTGTTTTTTTTTATAATATATAACCAAAAACCTGTCACCTCAGCAGGATGCGTCTTTTACTATTCACTGCGACACTAGAAAAAAGAAGAAGATAACTCCGATGAAGTGAACTTTTGATTTTGAACGCTCATGCATAGAAATTATGCCAGGAGCGAACGTCAAAATTGCATTCGGAAGCGCTTTCCCGTGCCAATTTTTTCAAGGCATGGACGTTCTTGATCCGAAAATGCCTACTGAGTTTATTCAGTTCAGATAAGGATGACATACAGAGAACACACCGGCCGAGGAAATCCGCATATTTCTTGAGACCTTTACTATCATTTGTGGGTATAGAAGACCAGCTTTCTAGACTATCTCGGTATGCCTCTGCTATATCGAAAGGGTCCCCTTATCTTTCATCAAGTCCTCTTCTAGCCTGATAGTAGGCGTCAGAGGTGTTCAGGGATCTGAAACCCTTGATGAAATCTAAAGCTTCTCCTGCCAAGAAATCTTTCAAGTAAACTAGTTTCTGGTAAGGAAGTAGGTTCTTGCTCTCAACTAACAGGTCAAAGGTGGAACGCCACTTGGGGTACTCCATCACATTACCCGAGAATTTACAGGGTTTTGTAAGGGGTAAACTGCTGATATCAACAGACTGCCTTACAAGCTCCAACATTGATGCATTCATTTCAGATTGTGAACGACTGTGAAGATGAGACTGCTGCTGCAGCTCCTCAGCAGAGAGACTGAGACGAAATTGTTGTTCTCGAATCTCATTCTTATTCCCTGGTCACACGAGACCGATAAACGAAACTATAACGAAACTATTTTAGAAAATCGCCGAGGTGCGACGATAATAGTTTCGTTGTGCTGGTCACACGAGAATTATAATTAGTTCGTTACGCCTAGCGATCACTAGTTTCATCCAATGACAGAGGATTGCGTTTTGTGCGCGGGCTTACTCATACTTTACTGCGTGATGTAAAAGCATGGAAAAATGAAGCAAGGTTTAGAATAGATTATTTTAATAAATAGCTAAGTTTGACCAGCCAGTACTATTCCAATTGTTTGATTATATTGTATTACTATGATTATCTTTCATTTATTTAAAACTCATGAATATAATATAATAAATAATTATTTATTCAAAAAACAAATGTCCTACTACTATGGAAACCATGCGTTCGTTGCGAATGACCCTGACATTGGAGACCAGCCAATAACAGAACATAGAAAATAAACCTATTAATGAGCTTATCTGGTCCAATGGTCCAATCACATGCAAGCATCGCAACCGAAGATTTTCCCAAACCTAGCATTGCTTGATCGCGACGAAACTGAAATATTTGCTCGGTTTGCTCAGCAACGAATTCGCTGGGCTTGAAAAAATAGTTTCGTTGACACTTTCGTCAGAGATTCGGTCTCGTGCGACCAGGGCTTTAGTTTTTAGAATTTGTAGCTCCCTCTCTAATTCCACAAGCTCTTCCTGGCTACTATTAGCATTTGGAGTATGGCAGGGTGATTGATTCTCAAAACCAGTAGGACTTGCTGCGGTGTGAGTATCTAGGTAGGTGGAGGTAAGCACAGGTGTCTGTACGCTGTGGCGGTATGTAATGGGTGTTTGCATGTCAGAATGCAACCGAGGACTTTAATGATTCACATGACCGCGTTGGGGAACCATGTTCGACATACCAGCGTCTTGTGAACGAGAGGTGTGACTGTCGTAGTGAGTAGGTGTATGAGAGGACAAATCTCCATGATCATTCTTGCTACTATGAAACAAAGGCCTACTATTAGCCAGAGTGGAGTGTGTTGAAACAATCCCGACTTGGCAATTGCTTGTGCCTGATGCAGGGCCTACAGCTGAACGACTCAGAGTATCATTACCTGAGCTAGCATATTGACTTATGTACATGCCACCGCTAGGATTATATTTACATAGATTAGATGGCTGAGAAGCTTGAATGCTGCGAGGTGAGAGGGGAAAACTAGCGTCTCTATCTCTCTGATATGAAATATTGGCGTTAGGATGTGCCTGCCTGTGCCTTGGAACTTCTGTGCCGTATTGACCTGCAGCCATAGTAGAATACTGACTAGCACTCTGTTCACTATTAAATGTAGGACAAGGTTGGCCACTGTTTGACTGACAAGACCTTGACTGCGAAGTCTGAAACTGTAGAGTTGTGTCTCCTGGCTGATCAGACCAGGGTGGAGTAGTATGATCCTGTGCATTTTCCCTGAACCCACTTGGTTGAGATCTATAGTTATAGCAAGGAGTCGAAGGGACAACCCCATGGTTGTAGTAAGGTGAACCATAGGAAGTATTATGACTTGTGTGATTAGGTAGCGGGCCACCTACCCCATGGCCAGGTACCGGTACATTTGGGTTGACAGAATTCACTTCAAGGTTTTGGGCTGGTTGGTGAGTGATACTAGAATATCAATGTACTGAGTTTTGTTTACTATCAGGTAAAGACATATTGGTAGTTTGTATTGGTGTAGTCCCATCAGCTCTGTGTTGCGGTATGATTGAAGGCATTGAAGGAGGTACCGACAATTGAGAGTTGCTTTCTCTTTGGAAAACACGTCGAATAGGGGTGGTTAATGTAGAGTGAAATTTATCTCCCCCTGCCTGTAGATCCGGGATTTGTGACAAGGGTGGATGACTCTGAAACAGTTCATCACCTGTCTGTGTAGGGTGAAGTGGAGATGATTGTGCGCTCTGTGGCGGTGCACTCTGTGGCATAGTAAGGAGACTGGCAGCAGCTTCCGATTGGGCGGCGTGAGTATCAGTAGACGATTTTGGTGAGTTGGAGGTATTTGTAGATGACGATTTAGTTGTAGAGAAAAGATCGTCTGGCTGAAGTTCAGGGTCGTTTTCACGATAATACCTCTGCAGCCGTTGACACAATTGCGGCTTGTTACCATCGGAGGATAATCTAAGCTGGGAAAGCTCCTTTTTCAGATTATGGTAGCTCCAGTGTGCTACACTATGAATGAATCGATCTCGAAGAGACATTGCTGATTACAGTGAGTTGAGAGATGTTGGGGTTGCAGACAGGAAACCTCTGAAGAGAGAAGACTTGTGTCGGCACAGCAGTTGGCGACAGCTACCAGAATCTGTGACAGATTAGTGCGAGATCAGCTCCAGACAATGTGACCGGTCAGCCTCAGCAGCAGAGAAACAGCGTCTGAGGGTGTCGGCGGAGTGCAGCTACAGCAATGACATCGTGGTCCAATGCAGCGGTACAGCGGAGGTAATGTACTACGTCTTCTCCCAATGTGATAACTGTAGGGACCGTGTTTAACTGAGTGACGACGCAGTTTATTTCATAACGAAAATCTGGTTATCCTATAAAACAGAAACATTTCAACGATCAGGTGCTAAAAAACAGTGCATATAGACAAGAATGACATCAAACTTACTGCCATATTTGTAACATAGAGTACCTCAATCAAGTCTTGACCACAACACAAAATAGTGGTACAAGTGTGCGCTACACGGTAAATTACCTTCAGGGGAAAATATTGAGAAAAGCACAAACTCACACATTGATGGGCTCGTTAATCACGTCCCGAGAAATAGAAATGGGCAGGTGACTAGTCTAAACCGTGCATACATGAACAACTGTATATGTAAGAAAAATAATTGAGTTGCCCCTAGCGGATATGCACTGGTGTGTTGGTGGCTCGGGTTTCACAAGACTAGTGACAATTTGATGATGCGGAGTTTAAATGTATGAGTAGTGTTCAGGTAGAAGCCGAGTAGCTTAATGTATAGGAACAAAGGAGCTTATCCAGTATAGCGGTTGTAAGGCTTTATGAAACAAAGAGAAAGCCGTGCCCTTCAGAGCAGTAAATAACAAGTAAAGCAATGCACCCTGGCCAGCGCAAAGCAGGGACATCATCCATGATTACATCTTACATTCAACACATCTATGACTTTAGCCCAAAGTCTTACATTCAACACATCTATGACTTTAGCCCAAAGTCTAACGTTTAACACATCTATGACTTTAGCCCAAAGTCTTACATTCAACACATCTATGACTTTAGCCCAAAGTCTTACGTTTAACACATCTATGACTTTAGCCCAAAGTCTTACAATAGTAGTAATATATGAGCAGATCTCCCTACCAAGTGTTTTTTTGTGGATTAGATTTTGGAGTTTAGGCAATGGGTTACGACGTTGGGTGAATTCGCCGAGTTTATATTGTATTTCATTTGAGGGGTACTTGAGTGGCATTTGAGTGGCATTTAAGTGGCATTTGAGTTTTGATTCTTTTTTTACTTAATTTGAACTTATATGGCATATAGATTTTGAATGTATGGCTTTCAAGTTTTAATAACTTTTTTACATAACTCGAACTCATATGGTATCTTGAGAGAGAGGGGAGAGGAGAGAGGAGAGATGGGAGATGAGAGAGGAGAGAGAGAGAGGAGAGAGATTTTTTAGTTTTCTATACATTCATGTATATATGGTTAATTATGTACATATTTATGGCTATATTTATATCTACATAGAGAGGGAGAGAGAGATCTTTTAGTTTTCTATACATTCATGTATATATGGTTAATTATGGACGTATTTATGGATATATTTATATCTAGATAGAGAGAGGAGATATATCTACATTGAATAAATATATTGATCAAAAATGAAAATTATATGATTATATACCTGATTACATAATAAGTAGGGAAAATCTTCCTATATAATATAGCTAGAGTCAGTAAATACTAAGTTATACAAAGCAATACAACTTGTAATGACATTCAATGCATTCATACATACATACATACATATGGTATCTTGAGAGAGAGAAAAGAGAGAGAGGAGAGAGATCTTTTAGTTTTCTAGCAATTAATGTATATATGGTCAATTATGTACATATTTATGGGTATATTTATATCTACATAGAGAGAGAAGAGAGGAGTTATATCTAAATTGAATAAATACATTGATTAAAAATGAATCATTATATGATTATATACATTTATTACATAATAAGTAAGGAAAATCTCCCCACATAATATAGCTAGAGTCAGTAAATACTACGTAATACAAAGCGCTACAACTTGTAATAAATACAAAGTAATAACAGTTAATGCATAGTTTGTTCCTTTACAATGTTGTCTTTGATGTACTGATGTTATATCTTAGGAAGGAAGACTTCTGTTCTATGTGCTTTTAATTTCGTAATGAACTAAAATAAAAAAATTATGTATTAGTATAGAATGATTAAGCAAAAATGTAAAATAATTACATGAATTTGAATTATAGTTCTAGTTACATTAGATAGTTTACATTATTAGAAAAGGGAAATAACTCACCAAGTTACATTGTTCAACTTGTTCTTTCTTGAGCATTATTTTCACCAAGTGCTTTTGATTCTCTTTCATCTATCTAAAACAAAACAAAAAATACTTGCTTTATAAATATGTTGTAAAAAAATACACTAATTACACCAAAAAAGTGCTTTTTTTTACCTGAAAAAAATGTATATGTTCAACATTTTTGTTGTAAAAACTACGTTAATTACACCCAAAAAGTCCTTTTCTTTACCATGAAAATGTATATATTCAGCATTTTGTTGTAAAAAATACACTAATTACATCAAAAAAGTCCTTTTTTCACCTAGAAAATGTATATATTCAGCATTTTGTTTAATTTATGGTAAAAATTAGTAAAACTCACCAATAGTGATATGATTGCCTTGAGTTATAGATTAGCTTTTTGAACTCTTGTTCTGGACAGTTTTTTCAGCATCATCGAAATATAATATAAGTAATTTTTAGAGTCTTCATTGGTTTGGTATCATCTAAGTAGGTGATAGATCTTGAAAGAAATTTTTGCTGTGTTGGAGAAGTGTGCTGTCTTCAGAATCCATGTAGTTTGAGTCTTCATTGATTTGGTATCATCTAAGTAAGTCGTAGATCTTGAAAGGAATTCTTGCTGTGTTGGAGAAGTAGACTGTCTTCAAAATTCATGTAGTTTGAGTCTTCATTGGTTTGGTATCATTTAAGTAGGTGGTAGATCTTGAAATGAATTTTTGCTGTGTTGGAGAAGTATGCTGTCTTCAAAATTCATGTAGTTTGAGTCTTCATTGGTTTGGTATCATCTAAGTAGGTGATAGATCTTGAAAGAAATTCTTGCTGTGTTGGAGAAGTGTGCTGTCTTCAGAATCCATGTAGTTTGAGTCTTCATTGATTTGGTATCATCTAAGTAAGTCGTAGATCTTGAAAGGAATTATTGCTGTGTTGGAGAAGTAGACTGTCTTCAAAATTCATGTAGTTTGAGTCTTCATTGGTTTGGTATCATTTAAGTAGGTGGTAGATCTTGAAATGAATTTTTGCTGTGTTGGAGAAGTATGCTGTCTTCAAAATTCATGTAGTTTGAGTCTTCATTGGTTTGGTATCATATAAGTAGGTGATAGAGCTTGAAAGGAATTCTTTCTGTGTTGGAGAAGTATGCTGTCTTCAAAATTCATGTAGTTTGAGTCTTCATTGGTTTGGTATCATCTAAGTAGGTGGTAGATCTTGAAATGAATTCTTGCTGTGTTGGAGAAGTGCGCTGTCTTCAAAATCAATGTAGTTTGAGTCTTCATTGATTTGGTATCATCTAATTAAGTCGTAGATCTTGAAAGGAATTCTTGCTGTGTTGGAGTAGTATACTGTCTTCAAAATTCATGTAGTTTCAGTCTTCATTGGTTTGGTATCATTTAAGTAGGTGGTAGATCTTGAAATGAATTTTTGCTGTGTTGGAGAAGTGTGCTGTCTTCAAAATTCATGTAGTTTGAGTCTTCATTGGTTTGGTATCATCTAAGTAGGTGGTAGATCTTGAAAGGAGTTCTTGCTGTGTTGGAGAAGTCGGCTGTCTTCAAAATTCATGTAGTTTGAGTCTTCATTGGTTTGGTATCATCTAAGTAGGTGGTAGATCTTGAAATGAACTCTTGCTGTGTTGGAGAAGTGTGCTGTCTTCAAAATTCATGTAGTTTGAGTCTTCATTGGTTTGGTATCATCTAAGTAGGTGGTAGATCTTGAAAGAAATTCTTGCTGTGTTGGAGAAGTCGACTGTCTTCAAAATCCATGTAGTTTGAGTCTTCATTGGTTTGGTATCATCTAAGTAGGTGGTAGATCTTGAAAGGAGTTCTTGCTGTGTTGGAGAAGTCGAGTGTCTTCAAAATTCATGTAGTTTGAGTCTTCATTGGTTTGGTATCATCTAAGCAGGTGGTAGATCTTGAAATGAATTCTTGCTGTGTTGGAGAAGTGCGCTGTCTTCAAAATTGATGTAGTTTGAGTCTTCATTGGTTTGGTATCATCTAAGTAGGTGGTAGATCTTGAAAGAAATTCTTGCTGTGTTGAAAAAGTCGACTGTCTTCAAAATTCATGTAGTTTGAGTCTTCATTGGTTGGGTATCATCTAAGTAGGTGGTAGATCTTGAAATGAATTCTTGCTGTGTTGGAGAAGTGCGCTGTCTTCAAAATCGATGTAGTTTGAGTCTTCATTGATTTGGTATCAGGTATCATCTAATTAAGTCGTAGATCTTGAAAGGAATTCTTGCTGTGTTGGAGAAGTATGCTGTCTTCAAAATTCATGTAGTTTGAGTCTTCATTGGTTTGGTATCATTTAAGTAGGTGGTAGATCTTGAAATGAATAAATATTTGCTGTGTTGGAGAAGTATGCTGTCTTCAAAATTCATGTAGTTTGAGTCTTCATTGGTTTGGTATCATCTAAGTAGGTGGTAGATCTTGAAAGGAGTTCTTGCTGTGTTGGAGAAGTCGACTGTCTTCAAAATTCATGTAGTTTGAGTCTTCATTGGTTTGGTATCATCTAAGTAGGTGGTAGATCTTGAAATGAATTCTTGCTGTGTTGGAGAAGTGTGCTGTCTTCAAAATTGATGTAGTTTGAGTCTTCATTGGTTTGGTATCATCTAAGTAGGTGGTAGATCTTGAAAGAAATTCTTGCTGTGTTGGAGAAGTGTGATGTCTTCATCTTCATTGGCTTGGTATCATCTAAGTAGGTGGTAGATCTTGAAATGAATTCTTGTTGTGTTGGGGAAGTATGCTGTCTTCAAAATCTATGTAGTTTGAGTCTTCATTGGTTTGGTATCATCTAAGTAGGTGGTAGATCTTGAAAGGAATTCTTGCTCTTGCTGTGTTGGAGAAGTGTGCTGTCTTGAAAATTGATGTAGTTTGAGTCTTCATTGGTTTGGTATCATCTAAGTAGGTGGATCTTGAAAGGAATTCTTGCTGTGTCACATAAGTAGGAGAGAAATTCATGTTGTTTTACATCTATCATTGGTGTTGGTAGATCTTGACCACATGTTTATAGTCTTTGCTACTGCTGCATTTCGTCTCAAACAAGACTCCAAAGTAGACATCATAACTACAAAATACAAAAAAATTGATTGTTACAATTGATTCATTTATTTTCATTGGCTTTAGCTTTATCTACATAGAGTAGCGAAGAAAAAGTTTGTGTGAGTATAAAACTATTTAGTAGAGATAAATTTATATCTAGGTTCAACTAGCATTGAATAATTATTATTATTTTGTTAATAATAAATAAGTAGAGTCTGCTACTTTACTAGAGCTTGGACAAACACTTATTTTAAAAATGAATAATTAGAGCTTTCTACTAGTGTTAAATAATTATTGATAATAATTTACATTATCACCACTTAGAGCCAGATGATTTAATTAACTAAAGACAAATAATTATTTTAGCGTTTCTTACCTTGATGCTGGATGTTCTCCTAGTAGCTGTAGTAGATGATGGTTCTCCGCTTGCTGTTGAAGAACTGGATGCTTTCTGTGTGAAAACAGTGGCTCTTAAATAGCTAAAGTTGCACTGATTAAACCCTATGAATCAGCATTTTTTCCAATGCTTTCGCGGGAATAAATAATTTATTTTCACGCGAATAGAAACAGTTGCTTTCGCGGGAATAAATAGTTTATTTTCACGCGAATAGAAACTGTTGCTTTCGCGGGAATAAATAGTTTATTTTCACGCGAATAGAAACAGTTGCTTTCGCAAGAATAAATAATTTATTTTCACACGAATAGAAACAGTTGCTTTCGCGGGAATAAATAGTTTATTTTCACGCGAATAGAAACAGTTGCTTTCGCAGGAATAAATAATTTATTTTCACACGAATAGAAACAGTTGCTTTCGCGGGAATAAATAGTTTATTTTCACGCGGATAGACACAGTTGCTTTCGCGGGAGTTGAAGTTTTTTATCAGTATATGTTAAAGAATTATTTAGTGATTCTCACCTTATTGAGTTTCAAGTAAATGTAGTAGTTGGTGTGTAGATGTTGCTTCCTTGCTAGCTATTGTAGAACTGGATGCTTTCTGTGTGAAAACACTGGTTCTTAAATAGCTAAAGCTGTACTAATTAACCCTATGAAACCTTTATAATATATCTATGACTCAGCAGTTTTTTCACGCGATATTCCCGCGAAAGCTTTGGTTTTTATTCGCGTGAAAATTATTTTTTTTACTCCCGCGAAAGCAATGGTTTCTATTCGCGTGAAAATAAACTATTTATTCCCGCGAAAACATTGGTTTGTATTCGCGTGAAAATAAAATATTTATTCCCGCGAAAGCAACGGTTTCCATTCGCGTGAAAATAAACTATTTATTCCCGCGAAAACATTGGTTTGTATTCGCGTGAAAAAAAAATATTTATTCCCGCGAAAAGCAACGGTTTCCATTCGCGTGAAAATGAAGTATTGATTCCCGCGAAAGCTTTGGTTTGTATTCGCGGGAAAATAAAATTTCTATTCCCGCGAAAGCAACGGTTTCCATCCGTGTGAAAATAAATTATTTATTCCCGCGAAAACATTGGTTTGTATTCGCGTGAAAATAAAATATTTATTCCCGCGAAAGCAACGGTTTCCATTCGCGTGAAAATGAAGTATTGATTCCCGCGAAAGCTTTGGTTTGTATTCGCGGGAAAATAAAATTTCTATTCCCGCGAAAACAACGGTTTCTATCCGTGTGAAAATAAATTATTTATTCCCGCGAAAACATTGGTTTGTATTCGCGTGAAAATAAAATATTTATTCCCGCGAAAGCAACGGTTTCCATTCGCGTGAAAATGAAGTATTGATTCCCGCGAAAGCTTTGGTTTGTATTCGCGGGAAAATAAAATTTCTATTCCCGCGAAAGCAACGGTTTCCATCCGTGTGAAAATAAATTATTTATTCCCGCGAAAACATTGGTTTGTATTCGCGTGAAAATAAAATATTTATTCCCGCGAAAGCAACGGTTTCCATTCGCGTGAAAATGAAGTATTGATTCCCGCGAAAGCTTTGGTTTGTATTCGCGGGAAAATAAAATTTCTATTCCCGCGAAAACAACGATTTCTATCCGTGTGAAAATAAATTATTTATTCCCGCGAAAACATTGGTTTGTATTCGCGTGAAAATAAAATATTTATTCCCGCGAAAGCAACGGTTTCCATTCGCGTGAAAATGAAGTATTGATTCCCGCGAAAGCTTTGGTTTGTATTCGCGGGAAAATAAAATTTCTATTCCCGCGAAAACAACGGTTTCTATCCGTGTGAAAATAAATTATTTATTCCCGCGAAAACATTGGTTTGTATTCGCGTGAAAATAAAATATTTATTCCCGCGAAAGCAACGGTTTCCATTCGCGTGAAAATGAAGTATTGATTCCCGCGAAAGCTTTGGTTTGTATTCGCGGGAAAATAAAATTTCTATTCCCGCGAAAGCAACGGTTTCCATCCGTGTGAAAATAAATTATTTATTCCCGCGAAAACATTGGTTTGTCTTCGCGTGAAAATAAAATATTTATTCCCGCGAAAGCAACGGTTTCCATTCGCGTGAAAATGAAGTATTGATTCCCGCGAAAGCTTTGGTTTGTATTCGCGGGAAAATAAAATTTCTATTCCCGCGAAAACAACGATTTCTATCCGTGTGAAAATAAATTATTTATTCCCGCGAAAACATTGGTTTGTATTCGCGTGAAAATAAAATATTTATTCCCGCGAAAGCAACGGTTTCCATTCGCGTGAAAATGAAGTATTGATTCCCGCGAAAGCTTTGGTTTGTATTCGCGGGAAAATAAAATTTCTATTCCCGCGAAAACAACGGTTTCTATCCGTGTGAAAATAAATTATTTATTCCCGCGAAAACATTGGTTTGTATTCGCGTGAAAATAAAATATTTATTCCCGCGAAAGCAACGGTTTCCATTCGCGTGAAAATAAAGTATTGATTCCCGCGAAAGCAACGGTTTCCATTCGCGTGAAAATAAAGTTTTGATTCCCGCGAAAGCTTTGGTTTGTATTCGCGGGAAAATAAAATTTCTATTCCCGCGAAAGCAAGGGTTTCCATCCGTGTGAAAATAAATTATTTATTCCCGCGAAAACATTGGTTTGTATTCGCGTGAAAATAAAATATTTACTCCCGCGAAAGCAACGGTTTCCATTCGCGTGAAAATAAAATATTAATTCCCGCGAAAGCATTGGTTTGTATTCGCGTGAAAATAAATTTTTTATTCCCGCGAAAGCAACGGTTTCCATTCGCGTGAAAACAAATTATTTATTCCCGCGAAAGCATTGGTTTGTATTCGCGTGAAAATAATTTTGTTATTCCCGCGAAAGCAACGGTTTCCATTCATGTGAAAATAATGCTGATTCATAGCAGTGCAACTTAAGCTATATAAGAAGCACTGTTTTCATACAGAAAGCATTCACTTCATCGTTAGTAACTGAAGGAAGAAGATCTACTACATCATCATCTACTACAGCCCTCCTTCTTCATCATTTGAGTTACATAGGAAACAGCTGAAGTTCAAACAACTATGTATATAATTCATCTAATTCAAAGAACAACAAGTCTTCATTTATGATGTAAGTATTCATATTTCGTTTTAATTGTAATCAATTTAAGCGTGAAGACATTTTCTGAACAAAAAACAAGATTATTCACTATTTAAGATATCAAAAAATGTTGTATGTAAGTTTTAATTATGGTTATTCTTATTATTTCAGGGCTTCAAAATGAAAAAGTACTCCTTCTTCATCCGAATTTTATAGAAAGCAGCTCTCAAGTTCAAACTAACTGAAGGAAGAAGATCTACTACATCATCATCTACTACAACCCTCCTTCTTCATCATTTGAGTTACATAGGAAACAGCTGAAGTTCAAACAACTATGTATATATTTCATCTAATTTAAAGAAAAACAAGTCTTCATTTGTGATGTAAGTATTTATATTTCGTTTTAATTGTAATCAATTTAAGCGTGAAGACATTTTCTGAACAAAAAACAAGATTATTCACTATTTAAGATATCAAAAAAATGCTGTATGTAAGTTTTAATTATGTTTATTCTTATTATTTCAAGGCTTCAAAATGAAAAAAGTACTCCTTCTTCATCCGAATTTTATAGAAAGCAGCTCTCAAGTTCAAACTAACTGAAGGAAGAAGATCTACTACATCATCATCTACTACAACCCTCCTTCTTCATCATTTGAGTTACATAGGAAACAGCTGAAGTTCAAACAACTATGTATATAATTCATTAAAGAAAAACAAGTCTTCATTTGTGATGTAAGTATTTATATTTTGTTTTAATTGTAATCGATTTAAGCGTGAAGACATTTTCTGAATAAAAAACAAGATTATTCACTATTTAAGATATCAAAAAAATGCTGTATGTAAGTTTTAATTATGTTTATTCTTATTATTTCAGGACTTCAAAATGAAAAATGTACTCCTTCTTCATCCGAATTTTATAGAAAGCAGCTCTCAAGTTCAAACTACTAGGAATATCATTCATTTTAATTCAAAAGAAAGACAAGTCTTCATTTCTGATGTAAGTATTTACGTTCTATTATAATAGTAATCAATTCAAGTATATTGAAAAAAAAATTGAAACCTTAGTCTTTTTTTATTTTTTTGCTATAAAGCATTATCATTGCAGTTATTTCCCAAATACTGTAAATTTTAACCATCTAGAGGACTAATTTGGTGATTTTCCAACATATTTTATAGCATTCAATATAGTTATTATGTCATAGATGTATATTATTCAATCTAGATATAAATATATCCGATATAGTTATTATGTCATAGATGTATATTATTCATTCTAGATATAAATATATCCGTAAATATGTACATAATTATCCATATATACATGGTTGTATAAAAAACTAAAAAATCTCTCTCTCTCTCCTCTCTTCTCTCTCCTCTGTACATAGCTATAAAATGTTAATATGGACATGAATTTGGACATGTGCATGTACATAAATATGGACATAGGTATGTACATAAATGGACATGAATATGGACATGTACATAAATGGACATGAATATGGACATGAATATGGACATGAATATGGACATGAATATGGACATAGGTATGTACATAAATGGACATGAATATGGACATGTACATAAATGGACATGAATATGGACATGAATATGGACATGAATATGGACATGAATATGGACATGAATATGGACATGAATATGGACATGAATATGGACATGTACCTATTCATGTCCATTTATGCACATGTACATGAATATGGACATGTGCGTATTTACTGACTCTAGCTATATTATATAGGAAGATTTTCCCTACTTATTATGTAATAATTGTATATAATCATACAATGATTCATTTTCGATCAATATATTTATTCAATTTAGATATATCTCCTCTCTCATCTCTCTATGTAGATATAAATATACTCATAAATATGTACATAATCAACCATATATACATGAATGTATAGAAAACTAAAAAATCTCTCTCCTCTCTCTCTCCTCTCTCTCTTTCTTTCTCTCATGATACCATATGTATGTATGTATGCATTGATTGTCATTACGAGTTGTGGTGCTTTGTATTACTTAGTATTTACTGACTCTAGCTATGTTATATAGGAAGATTTTCCCTACTTATTATGTAATCAGGTATATAATCAGATAATGTTTCATTTTTGATCAATATATTTATTCAATGTAGATATATCTCCTCTCTCTATGTAGATATAAATATATCCATAAATATGTACATAATTAACCATATATATATATAGGAATGTACAGAAAACTAAAGAATCTCCCTCTCCTCTCTCTCCTCTCTCTCCCTCTCTCCTCTATCTCTTTCTTTCTCTCAAGATACCATATGTATGTATGTATGTATTGATTTTCGTTACAGGTTATAGTGCTTTGTATTACTTAGTATTTACTGACTCTAGCTATATTATATAGGATAGCTATATTATATAGGAAGATTTTCCCTACTTATTATGTAATCAGGTATATAATCATATAGTTTTCATTTTTGATCAATATATTTGTTCAATGTAGATATATCTCCTCTCTCTATGTAGATATAAATATACCCATAAATACATCCATAATAAACCATATATACATGAATGTATAGAAAACTAAAAAATCTCTCTCTCCTCTCTCTCTCCCTCTCTCCTCCCTCTCTCTCCTCTATCTCTTTCTTTCTCTCAAGTATGTATATAATTATGTAAAAAAATTATCAAAACTTGAATGCCATACATTCAAAATCTATATGTCATATAAGTTCAAATCAAGTAAAAAAAATAATCAAAACTCAAATGCCACTTAAATGCCACTCAAATGCCACTCAAGTACCCCTCAAATGAAATACAATATAAACTCGGCGAATCCATCCAACGCCGTAACCCATTGTTTTCACCCCAAGGTCTAATCCACAAAAAAACACTTGGTAGGGAGATCTGCTCATATATTACTACTTACAATTAACACATCTATGACTTTAGCTCAAAGTCTTATAATTAACACATCTATGACTTTAGCTCAAAGTCTTATAATTAACACGTCTATGACTTTAGCCCAAAGTCTTACAATTAACACGTCTATGACTTCAGCCCAGAGTCTTACGTTTAACAATCTATGACTACCCGGTTTGTGTTTACTTTTCATGGATCTTCAATATCTGGCTACAAGCTCATCACATTTTTCATTGTCAAAAACTGAAGACAAAAAAATTACGTTCCACATTCAAAATCAAATTCTTATCAATCAAAAAACTGTATATTCATAACAATAAACTGCAAAATAATTCAGCAGTACATACCCATCTAAAAACCAAGATTATATACCCGGTGCGCATGAAAAAACTCTTTGCATACCAAGAAAAACCGAGTGAGCCATTAAACCCTTGGGAGATGTGCTCCTGTTATACTACTATGTTCCATTATTCAACAGTATCGAGAGCTAGCCATGCCATCAGCATTAGTTGCTCTAGTTTAGCTTTACTATGAATCTAAAATTATCTTTCATAGTTTGAATGTCTCTGTAGTCCTGGCAATTACCTTAGCGCAGCCCTCAGAAATGCTAAGACTTTACATTTTAAAAATTTTGGTAATGTTAATCATAATAATGTTTACTTAGGCAATAGGCTCGAAAGCGGTGAAATTTAAAGAAAAGAAGTATCACCGACAATGCTTCCTTTGTACCAGCTGTAGGACAGAACTGGCACGTATCAAGTTTGTTACCAAGGACGGGCAACCTTACTGCCCGACATGTTATGACTATGTGTGCGCTAAAGCTTGTGTCAAATGTAAAGAGCCAATCTCTGGTGAGTGCTTTTGTCGATGTATAAAACAAAAACCTGTAATCATTTGGCGATTTTCCAAACTGCATCGGCAAGAACTGTTTATGTTTTCGAATAGAACATTATTATCAATTGGTATAAAGCACTGTTAAGTGTGCACCATTGAGTGTGCACCATTGAGTGTGCACCATTGAGTGTGCACCATTGAGTGTGCACCATTGAGTGTGCACCATTGAGTGTGCACCATTGAGTGAGCACCATTGAGTGAGCACTATTGAGTGTGCACCATTGAGTGAGCACCATTGAGTGAGCACCATTGAGTGTGCACCATTGAGTGTGCACCATTGAGTGAGCACCATTGAGTGTGCACCATTGAGTGTGCACCATTGAGTGTGCACCATTGAGTGTGCACCATTGAGTGAGCACCATTGAGTGTGCACCATTGAGTGTGCACCATTGAGTGAGCACCATTGAGTGAGCGTCATTGAGTGAGTACCATTGAGTGAGCACCATTGAGTGTGCACCATTGAGTGAGCACCATTGAGTGAGCACCATTGAGTGGGCACCATTGAGTAGGCACCATTGAGTGAGCACCATTGAGTGAGCGTCATTGAGTGTGCACCATTGAGTGAGCACCATTGAGTGAGCGTCATTGAGTGTGCACCATTGAGTGTGCACCATTGAGTGTGCACCATTGAGTGAGCACCATTGAGTAAGCACCATTGAGTGAGCACCATTGAGTGAGCACCATTGAGTGAGCACCACTAAGTGAGTACCACTGAGTGAGCACCATTGAGTGAGCACCATTAAGTGAGTACCATTGAGTGAGCACCATTGAGTGAGCACCATTGAGTGAGCACCATTGAGTGAGCACCACTAAGTGAGTACCATTGAGTGAGCACCATTGAGTGAGCACTATTGAGTGGGCACCATTGAGTGGGCACCATCGAGTGAGCGCCATTGAGTGTGCACCATTGAGTGTGCACCATTGAGTGAGCACCATTGAGTGAGTGTCATTGAGTGTGCACCATTGAAGAAGCACCAGTGAGTGAGCGTCAGTAGTAATGCAGGAGCAGATACCTGGCATGGATTTTGGGCACAATAAGGTTCACTTGGCTCCAAGTGCCTTTTTGTTGGCACCAGTTACCATGAGAACCTGAAGGGATACTTTTTTTCGTGCACTAGTTTTTATTGTTATCAATTTTGTTTGTAATTGTATGATTAAAACTCTTTGAATTTCGATCGCTCCGACCAATAAATGAGCTCATATGTCACCCGCTTTTTGCAAAAAAGTTCAATTTTTAGAATTTTATTAAAATTCATCTATACATGATATGGTAACATATTTATGTTCATATGAATCAGCATTCTCTCTTCTCTTAGGAAAATTAATAACATATTGATTCCACCAGTCTAAACTATTTTTATTATTTTTTTAGTTCGGAGACCATTTTTTAGTAATGAACTCAACAGATCAACCAGTTACAAAAAAATAACACTCTAAACGTAAAACTGATTGCACAGCTGAAAAGAGGACAAAATTTTGATAAGACTAGCGAAATTTTAAGCAAAAATATGCATAAAAGTGTTAGAACACTGCAACAACAATCTAGCACTGGCTGCACAGATAACCGAAAATTTCAGAAATTTTTTTTTCTGAAAATAATTATAATTTTTATTACAAGCGAAAAGAAAGCCCTCATTGGTGCAGGAATGAACTAGAAACATTTAGAGCTACATTTTGATGTAAAGAACAACATGTTGTGTTTATGCTTATATATATTTACCTGTAAGTATATTGTAGAGTGTTTATCTATCTAGTAGTGCAGTGTATAACTTATTATCTTACAGGTACTCTAAAGGAGGGGCTGGCCAGCCATAGGGGAACTAGGGGGCCTATGATGTGTTCAGAACTCTAAACGATACTCTATCTTGATAAGTCGCCATCTTGTTCTGTTCTCCTCGTGTCTCTCGTCTCTGGCGATTCCAGTATTTTCGTATTTAAGCATAGTGGCGATTATGAATAAAGGGAACAATACAACATCCTCCTTTTTCTTACAAACAGGGAGGCTAGTACAACTAGATATGAGACGTAACACTAATTAAAAACTATTTACAATATTTACAATTTTGGTTCACGATGAACTATCTAGTAGTTCATCTCGAAGTTGCTGAACCTGGGCGGCAGGACACCACGAGTGGAACGAGGGGCACGGGGGGATCGGACGTCAGGAACATCCGTAGCTGAGGGCGTCGTTATACCCATAGTCGTGGCAGAAGTGTTGGCAATCGGCAGGTGTTCTGAGTGGGATGAGGGACTCTCGACATCAGCTGCTGCACTAGGTGACTTGTGAGCTTTTATATGAGCCCTGTTACGCCTTACAATATTGGCACCATTATCGACCAAGTATGATCTGGGAGCACTGTGTTCAGCAACAACAGTGGCGGGTCTCCATTCAGCTTGTTCATCAGCCCGCACATAGCCTCGATCTCCTGGTTGCAGGTCCGGTAGCGGGCGGGTACCTCTGTCGTAGTGCTCCTTCTGCCTGCTCCTGTTCTTGGTGATATACTCATGGCCGCTCTGAACACTGGGACGAAGTGACTCTGTTGTCCTAGGCAGGCCACTACGTATACTCCTGTTGAATAACATCTCAGCTGGGCTGTAGGGGCAGCCTGAGACGGCTGTTTCTCTGTAAGCAAGTAGACTCTTGTACACATCCTCACCGGTCGCTTCACACTTCTTCAGGAACTGTTTCATAGTTTGTACATATCTCTCCGCTAAGCCGTTGGATCTATGATAGTGAGGACTAGATGTGACTATTTCAAAACCCCACTCTTTTCCAAACATCTTCATCTTCTGGCTATTGAAAGGCATATTGTCAGCCATTATCTGTACAGGAACTCCATGCACGGAGAAGGTCGATTTGAGCGCCATAATTACATCCTCAGCCCTCTTGTTCCTCAGGATCCTAAGTTAGGGAAGTGAGAATAGCAGTCAACCACGACCAGGTAACTGTGTGACTGAAATTCCAGTATGTCCATCGCTACGCGGCTCCATGGTAGTTCTGGTAACTCCTGAGGAATGAGTGGCTCTCTTAACTGTCTGTTGCTAAACCTGGTACACGTCTCACAGTTAGAGACCTCTACTTGTATATCATTGGACATACCTGGCCAATACATGGATCTTTTGGCTCGCTCACGACATTTCTGTATTCCAAGGTGACCAGAGTGTATTACCTCCAAGAAACGTCTGCGCTCCCTATGCGGTACCACAAGCCTTTCACCAATGTACAGAAATCCACCTTGCTCATAGAGCTCATCACGAATATTCCAATATGGTCTAACTGCCTCGGGGGCTTGACACCTGCTTTGCCAAGTCCAACCAGACAACACAGCTTCCTTGAGTTGCTGCATTGCAACATCATCCCTGTAAGCGGCTATTAAACTATCCTCATGCTCATGAGTTATCTCAAGATTGTGAACCATCACCACCTCATTTTCCAGATCCTTCTGATCATCAGTGATCTTCTGCAAGTAGGCTCGAGATAGGGTGTCCGCAATATACAGATATCGTCCAGGAACATATTTGATATTTTTAACATCGTATCTCTGGAGTCTCAGCAACAGCCTCTGCAATCGTGGCGAGGCCATTTGCAGGGCTTTGCTGACAATACTGACTAGGGGCTTGTGATCTGTTTGTACATCAATCGGACGACCATATAGATAACTGTGGAACTTCTCGCAGCCAAATACAATAGCCAGTAATTCCTTGTCAATCTGGGGCCAGTTGCATTCAGTATCTGTGAGAGCCCTCGAGGCGTATGTCACAGGCTGGCCACTCTGAAGTAGGACCGCGCCAAGACCACTCTTGGAAGCATCAACCTGCAGCTCAACATCAGCAGAAACATCAAAATACTTAAGGATCGGCTCACTAGTTAGCAGACGCTTGATTGCAATCATCGACTCATCCTGTGAAGCACCCCAAGTCCAGTCATCAGACTTCAACAATTCTCTGAGAGGTTCGGTGAGGGCAGACATGTTTGGAATATAAGAACGTAGAAAGTTCAGCGTACCAAGGATTCTCTGAACACCTTGCCTGTCAGCAGGGTTAGGCATATGATCAATCGCCTCTAGCTTGTCTGGATCCGGCTTGAGCCCATCCTCTGACACAATGTGCCCGAGGTACTTTACTTGAGACTGGTTCAACTGTATTTTGTTACGATTGAATTTGACATTACACTCACGAGCCCTCATAAGCAGCTTCTCTAGATTTTCATCATGCTCTTTTTGTGTGCGTCCTGCAACGATGAGGTCATCAAAGTAGATAGCTATTGGCACCCCATCAAAGACTTGCTCAACCCTCTTCTCAAACACCTCAGCTGATGAATGGAGACCAAAAGGTAGGCGCTGAAAGCAATAACGCCCGAACGGAGTGTTGAATGTAGTGAGTAAACTACTCTCTCTTGATAGCGGAATATGCCAATACCCGTGTTTCATGTCCAATATAGTGAAATACTTCATTCCTGAGAATTTAAAAGCTATGTCCTCCATGGTAGGAATCTTATGATGTTCGCGCAGGACTGCTTTGTTAAGATCTTTGGGATCAAGACAAATCCTCAAACTCCCATCCTTCTTCTCAACACAGACAAGACTGTTAACCCATGGGGTGGGCACATCAACTTTGGCAATAATACCAGACTTCTCCATAACATCCAACTCCTTCTTCAGCTTGTCAGTCATGCTTATGGGAATCCTGCGTGGCGGATGAATGACTGGTTTCACACTAGGATCAACTGAAATCTCATGTTCTCCATCAAGGCAACCAACACCTTCAAACACATAGCGGTACATATCTAACAGAGCAGTGGTCTTGACCTCATTCATACGCTTGACAATACCAAGCAGCTCACTAGTCTGAAGTCCAAGGATGGGGCAGAGACCATTATCAACAACCTCGAATCTCTGTGTTTCTTGTGAACCTCCGCAACCAACTGACAACTCTACAAAGCCATGGTTCGTAATGACTGCATTGTTATAACCTCGCAGTTTCACTTTGGATTGCTTTACTGGGGTCCTCAATAGTTTGACCATGTCCTTGGTAATTGCATTGGTCTGGGCTCCAGTATCAATTTTGAATGAAACCGAAGTGTGACTGTCGCTACTTTTCAGCTGAAGAGTCTCATACCACGAATTGGACGAATGAGATCGGTGAGTATTCACCATGCCAATAAACAGAGATTCAATCTGTTTTTCGTTATCAGCATCCATAGCATTAACAGATTTCTGTCTTGTACCTGAGCAGGCTTTTTCAAAGTGATTCATACCACCACAACTTCTACACTTTTTTCCATAAGCTGGACATTTACCTTTAATATGTGTGTAGGTACAGAAATTGCAGTTCTTTACACGGTCTTTCACCACACTAGCAGGTTTCTCAACGCCAGCAGCAGCAGAACGAACAGACCTATCAACACCAACAGCAGCTATTGTGGACTTATCGCCATCGGCCATCTTAGTCAACTGTTGTCTGGTGATCTCAGAGGCTCTTATATCATCCATGGCACTAATGAGGGTGATCCTACTATCACGCAGCAACCTCTCTTTCAGTTTGTTATCCTGCAAACCAAATATGATTCTACATAACAGCATCCTCTGTAGCAAATCTCCAAATTCACACCTAGCCGCTTGGGTCTTCAATCTTTTCACAAATAAGTCTATTGGCTCACCATCTGATTGTGACATCGACCAAAACACAAAGGTTTCATACAAAATGTGCTTCCTTGGATTGCAGTAGGCTTCAAACTTGGCTAGTACATCATCCAGCTTATCTGCACCCTGTTCCGTCTCAAACTCAAACTGACTGAATATCTCATATGCTTCCTCACCTGCACAGTGAAGCAACAGTGCCACCTGTCTCTTAGCAATAGCAGCATTACCTGCAGGTTGGGTCCCATCATCATTGCTAGGAGCAAGGCAAATGTTAATGGCAAGCAAATAATTTTGGAAAGACCTCTTCCACCTCCTCCAATTCTCCGACACATTACCCTCAAACGACAGCTCACCAGGAGGCTTTAAACCATCCATAACCAGCAACCGATACACAAACAGCAGCACAAGGGGAAGAAGACACGCACAGAATCCAGCAGAAATCCCTCTAACAGCTATACAGTGAGTTCAGCAACCCGTGGTACCATGTTGTGTTTATGCTTATATATATTTACCTGTAAGTATATTGTAGAGTGTTTATCTATCTAGTAGTGCAGTGTATAACTTATTATCTTACAGGTACTCTAAAGGAGGGGCTGGCCAGCCATAGGGGAACTAGGGGGCCTATGATGTGTTCAGAACTCTAAACGATACTCTATCTTGATAAGTCGCAATCTTGTTCTGTTCTCCTCGTGTCTCTCGTCTCTGGCGATTCCAGTATTTTCGTATTTAAGCATAGTGGCGATTATGAATAAAGGGAACAATACAACACAACAACATCAATCAATAACTTTACAAAAATAATAAAAAAAAGAAGGTAAAATTAACTATTTATTATCAATGCCGTATCTAAATAATTAATTACTAGCTTACTAACCTTCAATTCCATTATCAGAGAGCTCAAACAAGCTAAGATATTAATAAACTAACTAAATCAGAAAACAATGTGCTTAATCCTTTCCAGAAAAAATTTGCCCATCATTTTGAAAAGAAATCCGAAATTGAAAACAGGAAGTGATGGGTCGAGGATATTTGGAACTGTTTCCGTTTAGAAGGTCGTAGAGTCCTCAAACAAAAACCATAAAATAGATAATTCTCTGCTCTACACGATGGTATAAAAATTATTCATATCAGTCTACACAAACTGCTGCGATAAGTTCCAAAAACCGACCAAAATAAATCACGGCCGTTGCTCGTGAAAGGACGATTTGGGTCATGTGACCAAAAGTCCTTTCACGAGCAACGGCCGTGATTTATTTTCTAGTATACAACCTACGCTACAGTTGACTTTTGCTCTCAAGCTCAATTGTCTCCAAACTTTTTTCAGCAATTCTAACACTCCTGAATCATGATAGTCATTTTGGTAGGTATCAGCTTGATCTCTTGGAACCCCATCCCAAAGTCGTACATTTAAAAGTTCTATGAATTTTCCAGCTCTGTGTTTGGTTTTCATAGCACCCCAATATCTGGCTATCAGATCATCCCATTCTTCATCATGAAAAGTTGGAGCTATGCTATCATCAACAATACCTAAAGTCGATACTCGAGTAGGTCGTTCAAAATTTAAATCTTCTATTTCTTGTTCTTCTTCTTGTGCTTCTTCTTCTTCTTGTGCTTCTTCTTCTTCTTCTTCTTCTTCTTCTTCTTCTGCTTCTTCTTCTTCTTCTTCTTCTTTTCTTCTTCTTTTCTTCTTCTTTTTCTTCTTCTTCTTCTTCTTCTTCATTATGATATGTATAAAATCCGAGGTTTATTGTTTGTCGTAACTTACTTAGTTGTATGATCGACTCCTCGAATCCTAGCTATATCACTGTAAGTAGTACTTTCCACGGTCCTGTGTCGGAGTGGATAAATGTCATAGAGTTGTCTCGGCTGTTAGTAGGTTCGGTCTCCACGGTTAGCTATCAGTGGTGTATATGTTGATCTACAATAACAGCTTGGGGTTAGTTCCATGTATTTGTAGTAGAACGGAATATCATCGCTCGAATCTACTTCATTCTCTCTCCATTCACCCTCCCACGAATGTTGAGGTTAGGTTGGGTAGTGAGTGTCTTTTAAGTTGATTACATGTTGATCGGTTCCATTTACTATTGAATTTTAGAGTAGATTCTTAATCTGTGTTTCTATTAAGTAATTAGTTGACTGGCCAGTTGCTAGCTCTGGACTGAACTGAATTGATGTGATAGCATATCTGGTTGATATACATCACTAGGCAATTTGGAGTTATTTACTCAATTAAGCTATAAAAGAAAGAGTGGACAACTTTTATTAAGTTGGCACACATTTAAATGAATAGAAGTATTGAGAGTTGTCATCTCTACAATAATTTGAACTCGGCAATTTCACAAAAGCTACAGGGAAATAAAAACTAACAATTTTGAACACATCAATTATCCATCATTGGTTCATTCTCATTTTCTTCAACTACATCCTCTATAACTGGCTTTATATCTTGGACTATTATGCTAGTGTCTGGTGCTGAACCTTCAGCACCAAAACCTATTTGATTGATTGTTTCATCAGGTAAATGAAAACAAATGAGATTTTCTTCTAGCCATTTCCAATTAGGGAAAATTCCAGGGTTTTTTTCTTCTCCATTCTCCTCCTGATAATTTAAATCTTGTCTACAATAGAAATGTTAACACATATTAGTTCTGCTATAAAACACTCACATACATTTTGTATAAAATGTAACGGGAAAAAAATGTCTCAAACATTATTATCAATTAATTTTTAAAAAAACTTACTGTGTGCTATGGGATTGAACCCTAACTTTCTCTTTTACATTCAACCCCTGTTGTTCTGAATCTTGTCTACAATAGAGTGGTATTCGTATTATTGCTACTGTTTCATGGAATTAGGAAAAGAATGTCTCAAACATTATTATTGGTTAAGTTTTAAAAACTTTCTGTGTGCTATGGGATGGATTCCCAACTCTCTCTTTTACATTCATCTCCTGATATTCTGACTCTTGTCTGCAATAGAGCGATATTCGTATTATTTTTGCTGATTCATGAGATGTATATAGAAAAGCCAGCAAAAAGAATTACTCTACTAACATTATTAATTTATGATCTAAAAACTTACTGCATACTAAGAGCTATAGTATTTTCAGTAGATGATGAAACTTAAAAAGACAAAGGTTTGTCTTGAAAAGCATTTTCAAGTTCAATCTCCGTTTCATTTCTATATTCAGCATTGTACTCATCATCTATGTATTCATTATCAGCGTTTGATAAACTGATATCATTTTGATTTTTCATGAGCCATTCCCCTTTCTTATGTATGTTTACATCAGTATCCTCCTCTTCCGTTTCCACAGTGCTATAATAACAATAACATCATTATTTTTTAATGGAAGTAACAATAGTACATAGAGAGGTAAGTTAAAATGACTCAGCTGATAAAAAATTATTATTTTGTAATTTTTTACCTTGTGAATAAAACTCCTAGTAGTCAGTCAGTTGGTATATTATATAGTAGATGTTGAGTCTTCAGTTACTGTTGTTAAAATGGTTGGTTTGTTGTGTGAAAGCACTACTTTTTAAATAGCCAAAGTCCGTCTGATTATCATGTCTTGGGACCAATGAAATCTTATAAATTCACACAGAAAAACTTTTAATAGTTAGTGGATGTAGTAGTAGATGTTTACCCTTCAAACAATGTTGTTGAAATGGATGCTTTATGTGTGAGAGCACTGCTTCTTAAATACCCTAGGCTGACTGTGCAAAAAAGTATGTGGAAAATTCTGTCTATATTCGCGTGAAAAAGAGACTTTTAATTACTGTTATTCGGGTGAAAAATTGGATTGTTTTTCATGTTTTATTCGCGTGAAAATAATTATTTTATTCCTTCGAAAACATTGTTTTTTATTCGTGTGAAAATAAATTTTTTATTCTTGCAAAAACATTGGTTATTATTCGCGTGAAAATAAATTGTCAATTCTCGCGAAAACATTGGTTTTATTCGCATGAAAATAAATTTTTTATTCCCGCGAAAACAGTGGTTTTTGTTCGCGTGAAAGTAAATTTTTTATTCCTGCGAAAACAGTGGTTTTTATTCGCGTGAAAATAAATTTTTTATTCCCGCGAAAGTATTGGTTTTTATTCGCGTGAAAATAAAGTTTGTATTCCTGCAAAAACATTGGTTTTTATTCGTGTGAAAATAAATTTTTTATTCCCGCGACAACATTGGTTTTTATTCGCGTGAAAATAAATGTTTTATTCCCGCAAAAACATTGATTTTTATTTGCGTGAAAATAAATTTTTTATTCCCGCGAAAACATTGGGTTTTATTCGCGTGAAAATAAATTTTTTATTCCCGCGAAAACATTGGTTTTTATTCGCGTGAAAATAAATTTTTTATTCCCGCGAAAACATTGGTTTTTGTTCGCGTGAAAATAAATTTTTTTATCCCCGCATTGTTTTTTTATTTCGCGTGAAAAGTATTTTTTTTTTCATTGAACTCATTCCGTGTCAATCGGTGCAAGTTTAGCTATTTAAGAGGTGAGGGTTTCAGACAGAAAGCATCCAGTTCAACAACAGTGAGCGAAGGAGCAACATCTACTAAACCTTCCATTGCAACTACTAGGAGCTATCTCTTTATAAAAGGTAAAATTTAATAAATTTATTGTTCCCTACTTAGCAAAGATTAAAAATAGTTAAGCTATAATGTAAAGTATAAAATCGTTAATCTTTTAGTTCCACTTGAAAAGCTGAATTATATATTATTTTAAACATTATTCCTCTCTTTTTTACAATACTATGGATGGATTTTCTGCTTCCTACCCGGGTTCAAAACCAATCGAAAACAAACATAAAACACTCAAAACAACTCCCAAAAGAAAAAACTCTAACTCTATCACAAAAGAACCAACAATAAAGAGACGAGCTCTCCCAAAACTGGTTTTACCCACAACACCAAACACTATGAAAAAAAAAGAATTGCTCACTGATGCTGATAGAGCTCTAAAGATGGCCAAATCTCTCAAAAAATGGAAGACAAGTGATTTGAAAAAGATTGGAGGATTTCTTACACTATCATCACTTCCTGCTCCATCAGTTATGCAAATCGTTTCTATTGAACAGAGCACCGGTGCATGCGGTGATTACTACATTCTCACCTACCTTGGTAATTCAGCGGTAAAGAATTTTCAAAAACTCGTTTGCCCAAGTAGAGTAGTTGAAAGCTTCAATATTGATAACTACCCATTACCTTTCAACATTTTGTACTTGGGTGAGATGGAAAACTTAAAAAATCCAGACACTACTTACTACAATGTCAAACGTGTTAGCACAAAAAGCTTAACCACAACGGAAGCTACTGCTGAAGCTGAAGAATTGAGAAAAATGAGCAAAGAGGCACTCAAACTCGCTTACGACATTGAATATCTCAGCAATTTCGAAGAATGTTCAATTTTCCCTTACATTCATGTTGTTGAAAGATTCATTCCTTTTCGATTCAATGGAGAAGAATCTGTCGTAAAGTGCATTCGCTATGTCGCAGAAAAAGATGGAAAAAGAGAGACGAGAACACTTCTAATACCAATCAGATACAATGAGGAAGCTAAAAGATGTGCACCTGGTGTGATGATTTACAAAGGAAAGAAACTGAGTAAGAATGGAAATCCTAATCTATACCACAATCTCGTCTTTATTTCTTTAACTAACGCCAATGATTGAGAAGAATATTGTGTACAAGCAAATTCCAATGAGGAGATAGCGAAAACGAATAATGAGGATGAAGATCTTAGGGAATTCCTAGAAAAGAAATTACAAGATTTTGATAAAGGGCTTGGTGTTGATGGTATGTAGACTCAATCTCGAACGCTGATGATATGTCGTCTCAAGTGGATAAACCAAGCTATAGTAATTTGTATTACGTAAAAAATTTACTGTAAAACAGTTTTTAAGAATGTCAAAAACTAGATATAATATTTCTATTGCAATTATTTCCCAAATACTGTAAATTTTAACCATCTAGAGGACTAATTTGGTGATTTTCCAAGAAATTTTATAGCATTCAATATACTTATTATGTAATAAATGTATATAATCATATATTGATTCATTTTTATTCAATGTATTTATTCAATGTAGATATAAATATACCCATAAATATGTACATAATTATCCATATATACATGAATGTATAGAAAACTAAAAAATTATTTACGCTCAAGACTCTCTCTCTCCCTCTCCCTTTCCCCCTCCACCTCCCCTCCCCCTCCACCTCCTCTCCCCCCTCCCCCACCCTCTCAACCTTCCCCTCCTCCCCCTCCCTCTCTCTCCAAAAAATCAAAAAATAAATGCCATAAATATTAACTCGGCGACTCTAATCAACGCTGTAACCCATTGCATCCACTCCGGGATTTAATTCCACAAAAAACACTTGGTAGGGAGATCTGCTCAGTAGTAATATATGAGCAGATCTCCCTACCAAGTGTTTTTTTGTGGGGTCATAATCTGGGGTGATGCAATGGGTTACGGCGTTGAATGAATTCGCCGAGTTTATATTGTGTTTTATTTGAGGGGTACTTGAGTGGCATTTGAGTGGTATTTAAGTAGCATTCGAGTTTTGATTATTATTTTACTTAATTTGAACTTATATGGTATATACATTTTGAATGTATGGCATTTAAGTTTTGATAATTTCTTTTCATAACTCGAGCTCATATAGCATCTTGAGAGAGAGAGGAGAGAGGAGATGTATCTACCTTGAATAAATTCATTGATTAAAAGCGAATCAATGTATGACTATATACATTTATTACATAATAAGTAGGGGCAAAATCTCCTCATATAATATAGCTAGATACATAATTCGAACTCATATATACATTGAATGCTATAAAATATATCGGATGATAAAGTTAAATATTCATCTATTCTTTATCGATATTTATAAGGATGATGAAAGATTTTTTGTATTTTATATACATATATACATATATATATAGTTATAGTAACTGTGGTAAAAGAAGTCTATTATGAAGGTTTTTATTTAAGCCAAAGTAGGCTCGGTAGATACTCCATCAGAACACACTCGTCTTTTAGCATAAAAATATGTGAGACCACGTTTTATTTGGTTGTATGTCAACATTTTTTGATCCTTTACTACAAATCCTCGATTTTTACCCATAAACGACTTTTTTGTGTTCAATACATTTAGATAACTGTCTTTGTTCAATTGATTAATTCGTTTGTTCAAACCTTTTGAGCTAAACTTGTTTCCTTTTTCTCCCCAGCAGTAATAGGATTTAGAGTTAAGTGCAACAATTCCATCTCCGGTAAATTCCTCTTTAAACAGCCCGGGTGTTCTTTTTCCGTGTTTTAGTACTTTTTCACAACAGTCTTGCGTGCTCCATTCTAAACCCATTGTTTTGGTTCTTAAAAACTCATCCCTATGTTTGTCACAGTATGGGCGTGGAAACCAATCACCATATTCATTGTAAAACTCTTTTTTCATACTTGGTTTTACCAGTGTTTCTAATGTTCCGCTCAACGCCATGTATGCGCTATCTGTATCCATTTCAACATATTGGAAATCACTTCTGTCAATATATCTATAAATAAAAAGTTTGTTTCGATTTCAATTATTTGGAAGTTTTACTTACTTACACATAATAATGGTAGGGAATTAGGTTTCACTTACTTATCCATAAAGTCGTAGTAAAACTGTAGCATTCTCAGTTTAGCATACTGTAGCACGGAGAAACCCAAGTGTACTGGAACATTCATAGTTAGCTGAAATGATGGTGATACTGATTAGCAAAGTAAACTTGTGGAATATAAATTTTGAATTGCAAAATAATTGTTTTAAAACTTACTAGCTGTTTACAGGTTACGATTTCATAAAAATCATCTGCTATCTCTTCCATGGCGATAAATTTGTTTCCTCTGATACGAAATGAAGCTTTTCTGGCGCCTTCGATGAACTTGATGGTGGTATGTTTTTCTTTATCAGTGATTGTTTTTCCATAAGCAGCATTTCCTACCAACTTGCTAGTAGTAGCGAGTAATTCTTGACTAGGGTCTGCATCTCCCATTCTCCTAGCATCTGAAACCGATGTTCCAAAAGCTTCAAAAGCTTTTCTAGGAATATATTCTATTAGCTGATAAACTTTGGTGACTTTCAATCCTTGTTTCAAGTACCATTTCAACAAAGGACTCATTAGCAATATCTTATCTCCGTACATACTTCCAACTAATGAGCGTTGAGGAGTCTTTCAAAACCCTTCGGCTTCAGCAAAGACTTTCATTTCATCGCTCAAGTGTTCTCTGGTTAACATCGTATTTTTAAAAATCGGAGGCATTTCGGAGAACTTTTCTTCCTCTTCCTCAGGAACTTCGATGTCACATTCAACAAATCCGAAGAATTCTTCTGATTGAACTCTCTCCAACACTTCTTCTTGATTCAGCTTTTTTTCAAGTATTTTAGGGTAGAAAGAATTGTAAAACGTGTTGACAAATTTTTGTAAATTTGTATGAGTTTTTACACGCTTCATCCAGTCACACTCCCAAATCGAGATTACAGTGTAACCTAATGCTCGAAGATATTCTTCATTTTCCATCGTAGTTTTAAACAGATTTGCTTTTGATTTTCTTCCACTAGCTTGAAGCTCTTGCTCTTTAGCGTTGTTATAAGAGCAGTCGTGTCCATGCCAAAAACATCCGTGGAATTGAAAGACATGACGATTTTCAACACAGAAACCATCAACTGGTAATCCTCGCTGTCCGAGAGTAACTTCTCCTCCATTGAGCTGATGTCTGATATTGATTTTTTTTGAGAACATTTGGAACTGTAACCAGCTATGAGCTATCTTGCTAAATTTTACTGGTTCAGCGACAAAGGAGTTTTCGATTTTTCTTCTTCGAGGATAGCCAGTAGGCATTGATTGCATCATACACCATAAATAGAGCGCATTTGCATCAACTCCATAGATTCTATCACAAATCTTTGCTTCTTTTCCCAACCAATGTTCTCTAATTTTAGTTATACCTTTTTCATGATATCTATGCATCACTAGACTTGGCCCACCAACTATATTTTTCTTTATTAGAGGATAAAGTTCTGCATTGCAGTTGTCAAGCAGACAAATTGGGAGAGTCTGACGAAACGAGTTACCAAGTTCATCAAAATTCAAGTATGTAGAGAGGTATGGAGGGGGTGGTTGAGGTGCTTTGTTAAACATCCATCGAATCGCTAATCCTGGTAAAGATATACCATCTTTTAACATATCAATCCCATGCTCTCTGTAGATTGATCTTTGTCTTTCCAACGCTTGAACAAATGGTTTTACATCCAAGTTGTTGTACCATTTTAAAAAATCCCTCATTGTCTTCATGTCGTTATTTTTCCATGCTTCTTGACAAATTATGTACTCTTCTTCACTGATATTCTTTTGTTTTAAAGAACTGTAAAAAGCTTCTCTTGGAGGTAGATGTTCTTGATTAAGTTGTTCCAAGTCTTTCATCCATTCATAAGGAAAAAATCCTTTTCCGGCTTCACATTTGTATGCTTTGAGATACATTTCATAGCTATATCCAGGAGCGATGAAGTTTGTACAATCTAAAAACAAAAAAGATCCTATTCCGATAACAGGCATCTTGGTTCCTTTTTTTATAACAAAATCAAAATCTGTGTCGGAGACATCTTTCAATTTTTGAAGCAGTTTTCCTTTCATCACATTGACATCATAAGTCTGTGAATTGAAACCTAGAATAGGGAGTTTTTTCATATAGCTGTACAAATCATCCAGAACTTTTTCAGCTCCTGTTCTACGTCTGAAACGATTTTTTTCAAAATCACTACGAAACTTTTCTTCAGCTTCTTCCAGTCGTTGTAATTCACCTTCTATCTGTTTTATGATTCGCGAAAATTGTTTTTCCAATCGGCTATGTGATTCTTCACTAATATCATCCAAGTATTCAATGAACTTTCCAACGCATTCATCATCATCCCCATTATTGACAATACAACGCGGGTTGTTGAAGCCTGGTACATTTGAACAAATTGAAATACTTAAAAGTTTATGCTCATTCGTGTAAATGGTTGTGTCTGTATCTCGATCTTTTTCGCTATTAGGTAACAAACACTCTGTCAAATGTTGCAAAAAATGGATAGTATCTCAAGGAATCATCTGACCCGATATCTATCCCGAATTGAACCTTCAGTTTGTCGAATATTGTAGCAGTAGGACTGTATTGCCCTCCAGAAAACTGCATAGTTGTTGCCTCTGAGATTGAACATCTGTGTCTTTTCAGATTCCCCAATCTATCATAACAAGTAGAACAGGTTGGACATCTGTAGGCTTTGACATATCCTTCCAAGTTTGTAATAAGACTGAAGTGATTGATATAAAGATCCAAATATAGATTCTCCTTATAACTGGAGTTTGAATTCCAAATAACAGTAGTAATATATGAGCAGATCTCCCTACCAAGTGTTTTTTTGTGGATTAGACCTTGGGGTTGAGGCAATGGGTTACGACGTTGGATGAATTCGCCGAGTTTATATTGTATTTTACTTGAGGGGTACTTGAGTGGCGTTTGAATGGCATTTAAGTGGCATTTGAGTTTTGATTAGTTTTTTACTTAATTTGAACTTATATGGCATATAGATTTTGAATGTATGGCATTCAAGTTTTGATAACTTTTTTACATAACTCGAACTCATATGGTATCTTGAGAGAGAGGGGAGAGGAGAGAGGAGAGAGGAGAGATGGGAGATGAGAGAGGAGAGAGAGAGGAGAGAGATTTTTTAGTTGTCTATACATTCATGTATATATGGTTAGTTATGTACATATTTATGGCTATATTTATATCTACATAGAGAGAGGAGATATATCTACATTGAACAAATATATTGATCAAAAATGAAAATTATATGATTATATACCTGATTACATAATAAGTAGGGAAAATCTTCTGGAGAGAGGGGAGAGGAGAGATGAGAGAGGAGAGAAGAGAGAGGAGAGAGAGGAGAGATTTTTTTTAGTTTTTTATACATTTATGTATATATGGATAATTATGTACATATTTATGGATATATTTACATTTACATTGAATAATATACATTTATTACATAATAAGTATATTAAATGCTATAAAATATGTTGGAAAATTACCAAATTAGACCTCTAGATGGTTAAAATCTACAGTATTTGGGAAATAACTGCAAGAGAGGAGAGAGGAGTATTTGGTAGAGGAGAGAGTATGTTGAGAGAGAGGAGAGATAAAAAGAGGAGAGAGGAGAGAGGAGATATATCTACATTGAATAAATACAGTGATTAAAAATGAAACAATATGTGAATATATACATTTATTGTGTAATAAGTAGGGAAAATCTCATACAATATAGCTAGAGTCAGTAAATATTAAATAATACAAACTTAGGAAGGAAGACTTCTGTTCTATGTACTTTTGATTCCATAATGAACTAAAATAAAAAGTTATGTATTAGTATAGAATGGTTAAACAGAAATTTAAAACAACTACAAACTCTTACTAAATAGTACTTTTTTATTAATTATTACCTTATCATCAAAAATTGACTGTTAATCGGATGTTTTTGTAGCTTTTCGTGTCTTACGTTGTTGAGTCCTTACCCTTCTAGCTTGTCTTTGAGCGGACTGTCGCTGCATGTTTCTTCTTTTTAGAGCAAGTTCTTTACGAGCACACTCGATAGAAATTGGTGTGTTTACCTGTTGTAGTTGATATTGTCGTTGTTGTAATACATAATGTAATCTCTGAATGTCTGATGTAACATCATTCCCTAAGAGCTTTAATGTTAGAAAAGATTCAGTTCGAAAACTATTTAGCTGCTCTATCAAGTCTTTCTGTATGAATTTACAATTGTTTGAGATAATTCGCACTCTCTCTTCAATTTTCTTATTGCATATGTTTTGTAGAAGTATCAAGTCCTCTTGAGTCAAAGACTTAGGCTGAGTTTCTGATTCTGTGTTGTTAACTATTTCCATTTTTTGTCATTGAATCTGAAAAAAAACAAAAAAAAACAGATGATTAATTTTGTTCAGTTGTTTTAGTATAATAAATAATATATGAGTAAAAACTGTAATTTATTAAGTTTTTACCTTGATGCTCTTCTAATAGCTGTAGTAGATGTTGCTTCTCTGATAGCTGTTGTAGAACTGGATGCTTTCTGTGTGAAAACTATGGCTCTTATATAGCTAAAGTTGTACTGATTAAACCCTATGAACACCATCTCGTGTCAATCTCTATGAATCAACATTTGTTCACGCGAAGGAAAGTCAATGGTTTCGCGGGAATAAATGAATTATTTTCACGCGAATACAAACCAATGCTTTCGCGGGAATAAATAAGCTATTTTCACGCGAATGGAAACTGTTGCTTTCGCGGGAATAAATATTTTATTTTCACGCGAATAGAAACCAATGCTTTCGCGGGAATAAATAATTTATTTTCACGCGAATAGAAACCAATTCTTTCGCGGGAATAAGTACTTTATTTTCACACGAATAGAAACCAATGCTTTCGCGGGAATAAATAATTTATTTTCACGCGAATAGAAACCAATTCTTTCGCGGGAATAAGTACTTTATTTTCACACGAATGCAAACTGTTGCCTTCGCGGGAATAAATGATTTAATTTCCCGCGAATGGAAACCGTTGCTTTCGCGGGAATAAATGATTTTATTTCCCGCGGATGAAAGTCAATGTTGTCGCGGGAATAAATACTTTATTTTCACGCGAATGGAAACCGTTGCTTTCGCGTGAAAATAAAATATTTATTCCCGCGAAAGCATTGGTTTCTATTCGCGTGAAAATAAAGTATTTATTCCCGCGAAAGCAACGGTTTGTATTCGCGTGAAAATAAAGTATTTATTCCCGCGAAAGCAACGGTTTCCATTCGCGTGAAAATAAAGTATTTATTCCCGCGACAACATTGACTTTCATCCGCGGGAAATAAAATCATTTATTCCCGCGAAAGCGTTGGTTTCTATTCGCGTGAAAATAAAATATTTATTCCCGCGAAAGCAACGGTTTCCATTCGCGGGAAATTAAATCATTTATTCCCGCGAAGGCAACAGTTTGCATTCGTGTGAAAATAAAGTACTTATTCCCGCGAAAGAATTGGTTTCTATTCGCGTGAAAATAAATTATTTATTCCCGCGAAAGCATTGGTTTCTATTCGCGTGAAAATAAAATATTTATTCCCGCGAAAGCAACGGTTTCCATTCGCGTGAAAATAGCTTATTTATTCCCGCGAAAGCATTGGTTTGTATTCGCGTGAAAATAATTCATTTATTCCCGCGAAACCATTGACTTTCCTTCGCGTGAACAAATGTTGATTCATAGAGATTGACACGAGATGGTGTTCATAGGGTTTAATCAGTACAACTTTAGCTATATAAGAGCCATCGTTTTCACACAGAAAGCATCCAGTTCTACAGCGACTAACAGAGGAGCAACATCTACTACAGCTATTAGGAGAGCAACAAGGTAAGAAGCACTAAAATAATTATTTGTTTTTAATTAATTGAAACATCTAGGTTTTTGAATCTTAGTTTTTAAAAACAATCTTTTAATAAAACAATAATTTCAGTATATTTACATCATTAAACTAAGTTCTTTTACTTTTTGCAGGTATGATGACATCACACTCCAAAGCACTTCCTAAGCTCCATATTGAACCAATCACAGCTACCAACAACACTAACGCTATTTCCACTACAACCATCATTTCCACCACCAACGGCATTCACATTGATGATAGAAGATCCAATCCTAACACCTTTAATGATACATCTTCTCGCTCAAACACCAATGCTCATGCTGATATAGCAATGAACCATCATGTAGTTTCAGCTGACTCTCCTTTGAGTCCCACACCGGACTACACATATCTGCATGAGAACAGTGAAGTCAAACGAACGGAGGATATCAAAAAACCGACAGTGACATTATCTCAAGCTTCAATTTCCTTTTTATTCAGCAACAGCAAGAATAATACCGTAAACAAACTTAGAGAGTTTGAATTGCTCGAGATGGGTGGAATAATGACAGGAGTTATGCAGAAAGGAATGTTGGAAATCGGAAATTTTGTGAGTTTGTTGGATTTACCAATTCCTACGATATTGGAGGTTTTCGATGTTAATTACGTTGAAGATTATGGTATATTGGACTATGAATATGTTTTAAAAAACAATCATCGAATTCGAGTCAAGTCACTGATTGACAAAGAACTTACGATGGAGCTACAGGAACTTGATCCCGGCTCTTCACAAATCCTAGTGTACATGGGAAAGCTAGAAGAAAATCAACCCGATCTACGTATTGTAGGAGATAATCATCGTCATCAAGGGCTAAAACAACGAGTTATAGCCAAAATCTTGAGAAAAAAATCATTGAAACAGTTGCAAGCATACTTTGATATCATCACTTTCGATAATATTCCTGTCAACACTCTTCTGACATTCACTAGACTTTCAGTTTGGAAAAATTTGAAGTCGAAGCAGCGAAAACGAAAACAAGATACATCGCCTTTACGTATCACTCACACTGTCACTTACAGATACATGATGAATGACGGATCTTTGATGACTGGGAAGATTGTTGTCCCTCCTGAGAACGTTTTGAAGATCAAAAATCATGAATGTGGTATGATCCACTATAAAATTACGATGACAACTGAAAGCGGCACAAAGAAACACATTCTCACGATTCTGAGTGTTGAAGAAGCTTTGATGCTTCTATCTACTTCAAGTGAAAAAGAAGGAATAGCTTTCAGACTTTCTCTATTTGATGATGCTGAGCTGATGAAAAGTTATGATGATGATGTTGCTGCTGATGATGCTGCTGATGATGATGATGATGATGATGATGATGATGATGATGACGATGATAACATCGATGCTTATACTGATGAAGAAGATGATAATATGACGGATGATGACTCTGAGAACAAAAAATTTGAGGAAAAAGATGAAGTTGTCGACAATGATAGTGAGAAAAGCACTGAAGATGACAATCACATTTCAAGCGAAGCTAGCAGGATTTCAATATCGGAAATTTAATTAAGGTATGTTAATCTTCACTAGTAATAAGTAACTACTAATAGCCGTATTTTTTACCATAGTATAATGTAGTTGTTATAACGACATCTATGTATGCTTTTAGATAGAATACGTGTACAAGTGAATGACCGTCGACTCGCCAAAATCTATCAGCAACAACTCATGAACATTAAATTACATATTATTTGTATTGTGCAATAATTTGTATATATTTAGTGTAATAAAGTATTTTATTCATATTTAACATTAGTAATTTAGCCAATTTGTAAAACTTTCGGGGTTACAACTCTAAAATGTTACAAAATTTCAATGTTCCGACACAAAAATAAATTTTTCAAGTTATCGTCTCATTTTTCAAAAATGTTAAGACAACTCCCATTTATAATTTCTAAACTTCGTTTTTGAAAAAATATGTAAAAGTTGTCGGCACATTGTGTCAAAATGGTAAGACAACTCCGCTTTTGCACAAAAAAAAATTGTGAAAAATGTTTTATAATTTGTTTGAGAAACCAAAACAGTAGAAGACTTTTTACAACCACAAGCATTATACTTTAGGTTTTACAGTTTTGTGAATTGGATGTTGATAGTTTGTCACGATATGACATAATAATTAAGTAATTATAGTCTTTTTCATAACAATGCTATAGATTCAGTAATACAGATGTGAAATTTACTGTTTCATCACTTGAATGCAGTATGAAGGTAGTTGATGTAATATTTATTTTGTAATATTATGCAAAGTAATACAGTAAGAATGAAGCGTATGGAGTTCTCAACCACAAAACAAATAAAAATAATGCATTAGGGTAAACTAATGACAGAACAATTTTACATGAAGTGTATACATGTGAATAAAGTATTCATAAAAACACAGACTATTGTCTGTATATATAATATATATAGAGAGTATTTATAAAAAAACATCCTATTAACTATATATTTTGTGGTAAGAAATTGTAAAATAGGATAGTTGCATAAAGTCTATGGTAAACTAATGACAGAACATTTTTTACATGAAATGTATTCATAAAAACACAGACTATTGTCTGTATATATAATATATATATATAGAGAGAGTATTTATAAAAAAACATCCTATTCACTATATATTTTGTGGTAAGAAATTATAAAATAGGGTAGTTGCATAAGACCTATTCCAGAGCCATGATAATATTAAAAAATATAGTGAAATAAAAATTTTAAAACTCACCTAAGAGTGCAGTTAGTACAAGAACTTCTTCTTGAGAAAAGTCTGAGTTTTTCTGCATTTTTCGTCTAATAGACGCTAATTTCAATTTAACGCAATCATTAAAACCCTTTTTTTTCAGTCCATCTTTTATATTCAAAATTAATTTAAGTGAAGTTAAATCAATTTTCTTATCATCAATCTTTTGGCTTTCTTTTAAATCTACTTGGGTTTGAGGTTTAACTGTTATAGTATTAGATTCTAAAACACTGGTTTTTGGACTGCACTGTGAACTAGCAACAGAAATTAAGTCATTATTACTTTCTTCAGTTTCTGAAAGATCAGAATCTGAAGATATAAGTGCTCTCATTTTTTTACACTGGTTTTTAATCAAAAGTTTTCGATCTTCAGCAGCAGGTTTTTTAGCTATCGCCAACCATTTACTCCCTAATTCAAAATCTAGAACAATGTTTTCAGAAAAATAACCTTCTATTGGATAGAGATACACTAACGCAAAATTTTTCGGAAAAGTAATATCCATAAGTAATTCAGAATATTTTCTATTAATAAATAAAACAAAATTATTGTAACTAGCAATATCAACAATAAAAAACATTTTAGTTTTTAAAATACAACTATGTTGCTGAAGATCTCTCAAAGTTGTATGCGATTTTCCACATAAACAATAATAAATAAACAAGTGAGCACAAAAATGTCTTGAAAGAACTCGGCCAGGCTCATGCAATCCCCCTAATTTAAACTTCTTACCACAAAATATACAAGAGACGTTGTTTTTGTTTCCTTTCAGTGCTTCACTCAACATCTTTGTGCCATATGCTATCAATAACAATGAGAGCACTGAAAGGAAATACCTAGGGCTTTTGTTATCAATATCTACAAACAAAATAAACAAATTCTCATCATATATAGATAACTTTCTTAAGCATGGTATATGTATATATATATATATATATATATAAAGATAATGCATGTCACTTACACTTAAAACACTCTCTATCTTCTTTTATATTTTCGTCTAGAAGACTTAATTCCTTATATTCCCTTAATTGAGGATTCTCTGCTTGAACTAAAATAGAAAATACGAATGTAGTTATGCTATTTTTTTGAAAAAATTCGAAAATTTTTTTATAAATTGAATGAGTATGTAGTAAGTAATATTTTCGTCATACTTACATTCAAATGTGTTGCGTTTATAGTACAGGAAGTTTTCGTTCTTCCCAACACATTGTTTACTTCCTATGAATCGTGAAGATGTTTTTTCTACAAAAAAATAACATAGTAAATGTAAAGTCATTATTATTGTACCTACAGACAAATTTACATTTTTCATAAAACAGAAAAACTTACTCATAGCAATATGCGTGCTAGCTTTGCTCTTTTCCGTCTTCTCTTCATCATCTTCAAAACACTCCTCCAACCACCTTAGTGTTTCATCATCGGTAGAACTTAATAAAACAATAAATCAAGATTGTAATTATTTAAAAACTCTATATAATACAGTTGAATATTGAATAATAAAGTTTCAATAATATACTTACATGGCACTGAAATCTATTTCGTCTATATTTAGTTCTAATGCAACATTTGAGGATGTAGACCTACAAGTAATATATATATATATATACATTTGTATAAATTTATAAATGTAACTGCAACAAAATTGTAAAAGATAGTATAAATAACTTACTCATTTGTTGTAGGGATATTGCTAGCCATTGTTGTTTTGCAGAGTAATACTTAGAATGAAGTATAAATGAAAACTGATACTGTTTAAAAAAATAGTTTCTCTTATATACAAAACATTGAAGTCATTTATCAAGATTAATTTGTAGACTGATTTTCTGATTATTACTATGTTAAATGATATTGTTTTTTTAAAAAAGTGGAAGACGATTAGGAAGTTGGTTGAAAAAATAGGAAGATAGAGATTAAATAGTTTAATAAGCTTAACCACCACAAACACTCCTGTAAACTGTCTTTCCATCTAGCTAAAATTTTTGAATGTAGAGCGTTGGATAAACAAATTTTACAACCTCTTTTAAATATAACTAGCTAGGATGAAACTTACATTTCATTTGAATGACAACTCACATCCTTCAAACATATTTTTATAGCAACAATTTTCATATAGACACATCAACAGCAAAACAATGATGCGGTGTAGTTCCATCTTTATATCATCAGACAGTAAATTAATATGTGAGAGCTTCAATTATAGTTTACACCATTAAGTATGAGTTCGGAATGTAATAAAATACTTTACAGGTACTGATAGCATTTAATAACTAGTTCAATTGCAGTTTATTGATATACTCTACTATAACACACACTACCACAAACAATCATATAGACACATCATCAGCAAAACAATGATGTAGTGTAGCTCCATCTTTATATCATCAGACAGTAAATTAAAATGTGAGAGCTCCAATTATAGTTTACAACATTAAGTATGAGTTAGGAATGTAATAAACACTTTAAAGATATCTGATAGCATTTAAATATGTATATGTAACATATAACTCTTGATTTATTAGACAAAACAGCTTCCTAAAAATAGAAAATATACTATGTATGTTGATACATTATTTGTATTTCACACAAAAAACAATGAGATATTTTAAAAAAAGTAACAGTCTAACTAATAAAACAAGTGGATAAAGTCATGCTTTGCTCATGTTTTTTAGACGATAGCGGAGATACCTAGGATTAAAAGTAAAACCACAAATCCGTTTTGGTGGAAGGCTGTATCTATATTAACTAATATGTAATGAAACAATAAAAAACAGGAGATAGATGCAATCAAGTTCTCTTCCTTTTTAGGTTGAATTCGACCTATAATTCCATCATCTATGGATGTTTGTTGTTTTTGTTTTAAATAGAAATAGCATGATAATAAATAGTGCTTAGGTGTAACTAATGACTTTTCTCGAGCGACACACTTGATATTAAAAAGATCAAAACATATAGGATTAAGCGAGATGATGATTAATGTCTTTTCTGGAATGAGTTTATTAGTAAAATGACACTTGCGGGGCACTTGCGTTATATTATAATTAATTACTTTTTAAAAATGAACTGGTAACATTACGTCGACTGAAATAATACCTAAAACGTCTCGCATAAATTTTGATCTGACTGAAAATGGACTGAAAACCTTCAAGGTGCGTAAAAATTATCGTAACTCGCTATAGCGGATATTCTAAGAAATATTTATTTTCTCGTTGGTAACTTGACGTAAAATATTTTGTAACGGATGTCACACGATCTCAATCGATTTTTTTCAACTAAACACTTAGTTACTCGTAAACATTTGATACTCGCTTGATTTCTTTGATAACAGTAATATCCCAATTGTGTTTATCGTAAATATTTCAAAAACGGATATTGCGCGTTTCAGTTGGTTTTTCCTACTGAATCACTTAGTTACGCGTAAATATTTGAAATGCGTGTTTCAGTTGGTTTTTCCTACTAAATCGCTTAGTACTCGTAAACATTTGAAAATTGTTTGATTTTTTCGCTGATAAAACATGTTGCAAGTATCTTTTACCAAATATTACCGTGATTTTCAATCAGTTTTCCTTACTAGATTACTTAATTACTCACCAACGTCCATAATTGTTTTTATTAATCATTGTTGCAAAGCAATGTTGTATTTAAATAATATTACTACGTTTCCAACCAATTTCCTTACTGAATTACTTAATTACTCGCCAGTATCTCATAATTTCTTTCACTAATAATTACAAATAATATTGTAAATAAATAATTTACCAGGAATATTTATAGTATATTTTCTATTTTTAGGAAGCTGTTTTGTCTAATAAATCAAGAGTTATATGTTACATATGCATATTTAAATGCTATCAGATATCTTTAAAGTGTTTATTACATTCCTAACTCATACTTAATGTTGTAAACTATAATTGGAGCTCTCACATTTTAATTTACTGTCTGATGATATAAAGATGGAGCTACACTACATCATTGTTTTGCTGATGATGTGTCTATATGATTGTTTGTGGTAGTGTGTGTTATAGTAGAGTATATCAATAAACTGCAATTGAACTAGTTATTAAATGCTATCAGTACCTGTAAAGTATTTTATTACATTCCGAACTCACGCTTAATGGTGTAAACTATAATTGAAGCTCTCACATATTAATTTACTGTCTGATGATATAAAGATGGAACTACACCGCATCATTGTTTTGCTGTTGATGTGTCTATATGAAAATTGTTGCTATAAAAATATGTTTGAAGGATGTGAGTTGTCATTCAAATGAAATGTAAGTTTCATCCTAGCTAGTTATATTTAAAAGAGGTTGTAAAATTTGTTTATCCAACGCTCTACATTCAAAAATTTTAGCTAGATGGAAAGACAGTTTACAGGAGTGTTTGTGGTGGTTAAGCTTATTAAACTATTTAATCTCTATCTTCCTATTTTTTTAACCAACTTCCTAATCGTCTTCCACTTTTTTTAAAAAACAATATCATTTATCATAGTAATAATCAGAAAATCAGTCTACAAATTAATCTTGATAAATGACTTCAATGTTTTGTATATAAGAGAAACTATTTTTTTAAACAGTATCAGTTTTCATTTATACTTCATTCTAAGTATTACTCTGCAAAACAACAATGGCTAGCAATATCCCTACAACAAATGAGTAAGTTATTTATACTATCTTTTACAATTTTGTTGCAGTTACATTTATAAATTTATACAAATGTATATATATATATATATTACTTGTAGGTCTACATCCTCAAATGATGCGTTAGAGATAAATATAGACGAAATAGATTTCAGTACCATGTAAGTATATTATTGAAACTTTATTATTCAACTGTATTATATAGAGTTTTTAATTAATCACAATCTTGTTTTATTGCTTTATTAAGCTCTACCGATGATGAAACAATGAGATGGTTGGACGAATGTTTTAAGGAAACGGAGAAGCCAAAAAAGACCAAGCCTACCACGCACATTGCTATGAGTAAGTATTTTTCTGTATTATGAAAAATGTAAATTTTTCTGTAGGTAAAATAATAACGACTCTACATTTACTACGTTATTTTTGTAGAGAAAACATCTACACGATTCATTGCAAGCGCATGTTATGTAGGAAAAGATGAATCATTTCTCTCCTATGATCGTCACACATTTGAATGTAAGTATGATAAAAATATTATTTACTACATACTCATTCAATTTTAATAAATTTTTCAAAAACTAACATAATTACATTCATATTTTCTATTTTAGTTCAAGCAGAGAACCTGCAGCTAGAGCAGTACAGAAGGAGCAGTGTTATAGATGGAGAGATAAAAGATGATAAGGAGTGCTTCAAGTGTAAGTGATATGCTTTATCTTTATATACATATACCATACTCAAGACAGTTATCTATATATATATATATAATGAGAATTTGTTTATTTTGCTTGTAGATATCGATAACAAAAACACAAGCTATTTTCTTTCAGTGCCTTCGTTGCTATTGATATCGTATTGTACAAAGACTCTGAGCGAAGCACTGAAAGAAAAAAAAGACAGTATTTCGTGTATATTTTGTGGTAAGAAGTTTAAATTAGGGAAGATGCATGAGCCTGGCCGAGTTCTTTCAAGACATTTTTTTGCTCACTTGTTTATTTTTTATTGTTTATGCGGAAAATCACATACAACTTTGAGAGAACTCCAGCAACATACTTGTATTTTGAAAACTAAAATGTTTTTTGTTGTTGATATTGCTAGTTATGATAATTTTGTTTTATTTATTAATAAAAAATATTCTGAGTTAGTTATGAACATTACTTTTCCCAAAAATTTTATGTTAGTATATCTCTATCCAATAGAAGGTTATTTTTCTGGAAACATCGATTTAGATTTTGAGGGATTAGGGTGTAAATGGTTGGCAATAGCTAAAAAACCGGTTGCTGGAGATCGAAAGCTTTTACTTAAAACCCAGCGTAAAAAAATGAGAGCACTTATATCTTCAGATTCTGATTTTTCAGAAACTGAAGAAAGTAATAATGACTTAATTTCTGTTGCTAGTTCACAGTGCAGTCCAAAAACCAGTGTTTTAGAATCTAATACAACAGATAACCCACAAACTCAAGTAGATTTAAAACAAAGCCAAAAGATTGATATAACTTCACTGAAATTAATTTTGAATATAAAAGATGGACTGAAAAAAAAGGGTTTTAATGATTGTGTTAAATTGAAATTAGCGTCTATTAGACAGAAAATGCAAAAAAATTCAGATTTTTCTCAAGAAGAAATTCTTGTATTAACTGCACTCTTAGGTGAGTTTTAAAATTTTTATTTCACTATATTTTTTATTATTATCATGGCTCTGGAATAGGTTTTATGCAACTATCCTATTTTATAATTTCTTACCACAAAATATATAGTTAATAGGATGTTTTTTTTATAAATACTCTCTATATATATATTATATATACAGACAATAGTCTGTGTTTTTTATGAATACTTTATTCATATGTATACACTTCATGTAGAATTGTTCTGTCATTAGTTTACCTAATGCATTATTTTTATTTGTTTTGTGGTTGAAAACTCCATACGCTTCATTCTTACTGTATTACTTTGCATAATATTACAAAATAAATATTACATCAACTACCTTCAAACTGCATCCAAGTGATGAAACAGTAAATTTCACATCTGTATTACTGAATCTATAGCATTGTTATGAAAAAGACTGTAATTACTTAATTATTATGTCATATCGTGACAAACTATCAACACCCAATTCACAAAACTGTAAAACCTAAAGTATAATGCTTGTGGTTGTAAAAAGTCTTCTACTGTTTTGGTTTCTCAAACAAATTATAAAACATTTTCACAATTTTTGTGCAAAAGCGGAGTTGTCTTACCATTTTGACACAATGTGCCGACAACTTTTACATATTTTTTCAAAAACGAAGTTTAGAAATTATAAATGGGTGTTGTCTTAACATTTTTGAAAAATGAGACGATAACTTGAAATATTTATTTTTGTGTCGGAACATTGAAATTTTGTAACATTTTAGAGTTGTAACCCCGAAAGTTTTACAAATTGGCTAAATTACCAATGTTAAATATGGATAAAATACTTTATTACACTAAATATATACAAATTATTGCACAATACAAATAATATGTAATTTAATGTTTATGAGTTGTTGCTGATAGATTTTGGCGAGTCGACGGTCATTCACTTGTACACGTATTCTATCTAAAAGCATACATAGATGTCGTTATAACAACTACATTATACTATGGTGAAAAATACGGCTATTAGTAGTTACTTATTACTAGTGAAGATTAACATACCTTAATTAAATTTCCGATATTGAAATCCTGCTAGCTTCGCTTGAAATGTGTTTGTCATCTTCATTGCTTTTCTCACTATCATTGTCGACAACTTCATCTTTTTCCTCAAATTTTTTGTTCTCAGAGTCATCGTCCGTCATATTATCATCTTCTTCATCAGTATAAGCATCAATGTTATCATCGTCATCATCATCATCATCATCATCATCATCATCATCATCAGCAGCATCATCAGCGGCAACATCATCATCATAACTTTTCATCAGCTCAGCATCATCAAATAGAGAAAGTCTGAAAGCTATTCCTTCTTTTTCACTTGAAGTAGATAGAAGCATCAAAGCTTCTTCAACACTCAGAATCGTGAGAATGTGTTTCTTTGTGCCGCTTTCAGTTGTCATCGTACTTTTATAGTGGATCATACCACATTCATGATTTTTGATCTTCAAAACGTTCTCAGGAGGGACAACAATCTTCCCAGTCATCAAAGATCCGTCATTCATCATGTATCTGTAAGTGACAGTGTGAGTGATACGTAAAGGCGATGTATCTTGTTTTCGTTTTCGCTGCTTCGACTTCAAATTTTTCCAAACTGAAAGTCTAGTGAATGTCAGAAGAGTGTTGACAGGAATATTATCGAAAGTGATGATATCAAAGTATGCTTGCAACTGTTTCAATGATTTTTTTCTCAAGATTTTGGCTATAACTCGTTGTTTTAGCCCTTGATGATGATGATTATCTCCTACAATACGTAGATCGGGTTGATTTTCTTCTAGCTTTCCCATGTACACTACGATTTGTGAAGAGCCGGGATCAAGTTCCTGTAGCTCCATCGTAAGTTCTTTGTCAATCAGTGACTTGACTCGAATTCGGTGATTGTTTTTTAAAACATATTCATAGTCCAATATACCATAATCTTCAACGTAATTAACAGCGAAAACCTCCAATATCGTAGGAATTGGTAAATCCAACAAACTCACAAAATTTCCGATTTCCAACATTCCTTTCTGCATAGTCCTGTCATTATTCCACCCATCTCGAGCAATTCAAACTCTCTAAGTTTGTTTGCGGTATTATTCTTGCAGTTGCTGAATAAAAAGGAAATTGAAGCTTGAGATAATGTCACTATCGGTTTTTTGATATCCTCCGTTCGTTTGACTTCACTGTTCTCATGCAGATATGTGTAGTCCGGTGTGGGACTCAAAGGAGAGTCAGCTGAAACTACATGATGGTTCATTGCTATATCAGCATGAGCATTGGTGTTTGAGCGAGAAGATGTATCATTAAAGGTGTTAGGATTGGATCTTCTATCATCAATGTGAATGCCGTTGGTGGTGGAAATGATGGTTGTAGTGGAAATAGCGTTAGTGTTGTTGGTAGCTGTGATTGGTTCAATATGGAGCTTAGGAAGTGCTTTGGAGTGTGATGTCGTCATACCTGCAAAAAGTAAAAGAACTTAGTTTAATGATGTAAATATACTGAAATTATTGTTTTATTAAAAGATTGTTTTTAAAAACTAAGATTCAAAAACCTAGATGTTTCAATTAATTAAAAACAAATAATTATTTTAGTGCTTCTTACCTTGTTGCTCTCCTAATAGCTGTAGTAGATGTTGCTCCTCTGTTAGTCGCTGTAGAACTGGATGCTTTCTGTGTGAAAACGATGGCTCTTATATAGCTAAAGTTGTACTGATTAAACCCTATGAACACCATCACGTGTCAATCTCTATGAATCAACATTTGTTCACGCGAAGGAAAGTCAATGGTTTCGCGGGAATAAATGAATTATTTTCACGCGAATACAAACCAATGCTTTCGCAGGAATAAATAATTTATTTTCACATGAATAGAAACCAATGCTTTCGTGGGAATAAATAATTTATTTTCACGCGAATGAAAGTCAATGTTGTCGCGGGAATAAATACTTTATTTTCACGCGAATACAAACCGTTGCTTTCGCGGGAATAAATATTTTATTTTCACGCGAATAGAAACCAATGCTTTCGCGGGAATAAATGATTTTATTTCCCGCGGATGAAAGTCAATGTTGTCGCGGGAATAAATACTTTGTTTTCACGCGAATGGAAACCGTTGCTTTCGCGGGAATAAATACTTTATTTTCACGCGAATACAAACCGTTGCTTTCGCGGGAATAAATAATTTATTTTCACGCGAATAGAAACCAATGCTTTCGCGGGAATAAATATTTTATTTTCACGCGAAAGCAACGGTTTGTATTCGCATGAAAATAAAGTATTTATTCCCGCGAAAGCAACGGTTTCCATTCGCGTGAAAATAAAGTATTTATTCCCGCGACAACATTGACTTTCATCCGCGGGAAATAAAATCATTTATTCCCGCGAAAGCATTGCTTTCTATTCGCGTGAAAATAAAATATTTATTCCCGCGAAAGCAACGGTTTGTATTCGCGTGAAAATAAAGTATTTATTCCCGCGACAACATTGACTTTCATCCGCGGGAAATAAAATCATTTATTCCCGCGAAAGCATTGGTTTCTATTCGTGTGAAAATAAATTATTTATTCCCGCGAAAGAATTGGTTTCTATTCGCGTGAAAATAAATTATTTATTCCCGCGAAAGCAACGGTTTCCATTCGCGTGAAAATAACTTATTTATTCCCGCGAAAGCATTGGTTTGTATTCGCGTGAAAATTATTTATTTATTCCCGCGAAAGCATTGACCTTCCTTCGCGTGAACAAATGTTGATTCATAGAGATTGACACGAGATGGTGTTCATAGGGTTTAATCAGTACAACTTTAGCTATATAAGAGCCATAGTTTTCACACAGAAAGCATCCAGTTCTACAACAGCTATCAGAGAAGCAACATCTACTACAGCTATTAGAAGAGCATCAAGGTAAAAACTTAATAAATTACAGTTTTTACTCATATATTATTTATTATACTAAAACAACTGAACAAAATTAATCATCTGTTTTTTTTTGTTTTTTTTCAGATTCAATGACAAAAAATGGAAATAGTTAACAACACAGAATCAGAAACTCAGCCTAAATCTTTGACTCAAGAGGACTTGATACTTCTACAAAACATATGCAATAAGAAAATTGAAGAGAGAGTGCGAATTATCTCAAACAATTGTAAATTCATACAGAAAGACTTGATAGAGCAGCTAAATAGTTTTCGAACTGAATCTTTTCTAACATTAAAGCTCTTAGGGAATGATGTTACATCAGACATTCAGAGATTACATTACGTATTACAACAACGACAATATCAACTACAACAGGTAAACACACCAATTTCTATCGAGTGTGCTCGTAAAGAACTTGCTCTAAAAAGAAGAAACATGCAGCGACAGTCCGCTCAAAGACAAGCTGGAAGGGTAAGGACTCAACAACGTAAGACACGAAAAGCTACAAAAACATCTGATTAACAGTCAATTTTTGATGATAAGGTAATAATTAATAAAAAAGTACTATTTAGTAAGAGTTTGTAGTTGTTTTAAATTTCTGTTTAACCATTCTATACTAATACATAACTTTTTATTTTAGTTCATTATGGAATCAAAAGTACATAGAACAGAAGTCTTCCTTCCTAAGTTTGTATTATTTAATATTTACTGACTCTAGCTATATTGTATGAGATTTTCCCTACTTATTACACAATAAATGTATATATTCACATATTGTTTCATTTTTAATCACTGTATTTATTCAATGTAGATATATCTCCTCTCTCCTCTCTCCTCTTTTTATCTCTCCTCTCTCTCAACATACTCTCTCCTCTACCAAATACTCTTCTCTCCTCTCTTGCAGTTATTTCCCAAATACTGTAGATTTTAACCATCTAGAGGTCTAATTTGGTGATTTTCCAACATATTTTATAGCATTTAATATACTTATTATGTAATAAATGTATATTATTCAATGTAAATGTAAATATATCCATAAATATGTACATAATTATCCATATATACATAAATGTATAAAAAACTAAAAAAAATCTCTCTCCTCTCTCTCCTCTCTCTTCTCTCCTCTCTCATCTCTCCTCTCCCCTCTCTCCAAAGACTATGCATTGATTGTCATTACAAGTTGTAGTGCTCTGTATGACTACATTGTAAAAAAATACTATATATTGTTTGTCATTACAAGTTGTAGTGCTCTGTACTACTTAGTATTTACTAACTCTAGCTATATTATACAAGAATATTTTCCTACTTATTATGTAATAAATGTATATAATCACATATTGATTCATGATTGTCATTACAAGTTGTAGTGCTCTGTACTACTTAGTATTTACTAACTCTAGCTATATTATACAAGAATATTTTCCTACTTATTATGTAATAAATGTGTATAATCATATATTGATTCAATGTAGTTATATCTCCTCATTCTTCTCTCCTCTCTCTCAAAATATCATATGAGTTTGAGTTATGTAAAATAATTATCAAAACTTGAATGCCATACATTCAAAATCTAGCTGCCATATGAGTTCAAATTAAGTAAAAAAATAATCAAAACTCAAATGCCACTTAAATACCATTCAAACGCCACTCAAGTACCCCTCAAGTAAAATACAATATAAACTCGGCGAATTCATCCAACGTCGTAACCCATTGCCTCAACCCCAAGGTCTAATCCACAAAAAAACACTTGGTAGGGAGATCTGCTCATATATTACTACTAACATTATTGTAAAGGTATATTATATAGGAAGATTTTCCATACTTATTATGTAATAAATGTATATAATTATATAATGATTCATTTTTGATCAATATATTTATTCAATGTAGATATATCTCTTCTCTCCTCTCTCCTCTCTTTCTTCCTCTCTCCTCTCTCTCTCCCTCTCTCCTCTCTCTCTTTCTTTATCTCAAGATACCATATGTATGTATACATTGATTATCATTACAAGTTGTAGTGCTTTGTATTACTTAGTATTTACTGACTCTAGCTATATTATATAGGATGATTTTCCCTACTTATTATGTAATCAATGTATATAATCATAAAATGTTTCATTTTTGATCAATATAGTTATTCAATGTAGATAAAACTCCTCTCTCCTTTCTCTCTCCTCTCTCCTCTCTGTCTTCTCTCTCCTCTCTCTCAAGATGCCATATGAGTTCAAATTATGTGAAAAAAGTATCAAAACTTAAATGCCATACATTCAAAATCTAGCTGCCATATGAGTTCAAATCAAGTAAAAAAATAATCAAAACTCAAATGCCACTTAAATGCCACTCAAATGCCACTCAAGTACCCCTCAAATGAAATACAATATAAGCTCGGCGAATTCATCCAACGTCGTAACCCATTGCCTCAACCCCAAGGCCAGAACCACAAAAAAACACTTGGTAGGGAGATCTGCTCATATATTACTACTAATAACTGTTGAAGTCATATCATCATTTAAAGAAAACACTGTTATCTTCAGTTGAAATGCTCGCTCCAAAAGCAATAAATCAGCTTCTGTCACTCCTTTCCCATCACACCTTTTACCACTATCACCATAGATGAAACTATGATATTGTTGTTGGTACTCCTTCACCTCCTTAATTATCGGATCTTTTGCAATTCCACCGTTTTTTGTAGTTCTTTGTGTAATGCTAGACATCTAAAAAAACAAAGATTGTCGGTAATTCGTTTCCCTTTTGTGTTTTTTAACATGGTTCGTATGTGTCTGTTGTTAAGGAGGTGAGAGGGTAAATGCTCTGGTGGTGATCCAACTTTTCCCATTCCGAGTAGTTTGTAGAAATAAAACGAAATGTTTGTGATTAACATCAATCTCCAAGTCGTATTTGGTCTCCGTCTCAAGCTATTTGTACGATGATCAGTCTCCATAACATCAACAAAGAAGTCATCAAGATCTCCTTCAGTTTCAATCAGTTTAGCTTTTGGATATACGGTAGCATTGTTTGATGATGAGTGAAAGTATCGGAGTTCACCATCATTTTTATTTTCTAGTATACAACCTACGCTACAGTTGACTTTTGCTCTCGAGCTCAATTGTCTCCAAACTTTTTTTAGCAATTCTAACACTCTTGAATCATGATAGTCATTTTGGTAGGTATCAGCTTGGTCTCTTGGAATCCCATCCCAAAGTCTTACATTTAAAAGTTCTATGACTTTTCCAGCTCTATGTTTCGTTTTCATAGCTCCCCAATATCTAGCTATCAAATCATCCCATTCTTCATCTTGAAAAGTTGGAGCTGTGCTATCATCAACAATACCTAGGGTTGATGCTCGGGTAGGTCTTTCAAAATTTAAATCTTCCATTTCTTCTTCTTCTTGTTCTTCCTCTTGTGCTTCTTCCTCTTCTTCTTCTTCTTCTTCTTCTTCTTCTTCTTCTTCTTCTTCTTCTTCTTCTTCTTCTTCTTCTTCTTCTTCTTCTTCTTCTTCTTCTTCTTCTTCTTCATTTTCTATCATTGGATCATTCTCATTTTCTTCAACTATCTCCTCCACAACCGGCTCTATATCTTGAGCTATTATGCTAGTCTTTGGTGGTGAAGGCTCAGCACCAAATCCTATTTGATTGATTGTTTCATCGGGTAAACGAAAACAAATGAGATTTTCTTCTAACCATTTCCAATTAGGGGAAATTTCAGGGTTTTTTTCTTCTACATTCTCCTCCCGATAATTTAAACTTTGTCTACAATAGAAATGTTAACACATAATAGTTGTTCTATAAAACATTCACATACATTTTATATAAAATGTAACAGAAGAAAAAAATGACTTAAACACCATTATCAATTAATTTTTAAAATGGAATTAGGAAAAAAGACTCAAACATTATTATTAGTTAAGTTTTTAAAAACTTACTGTGTACTATGAGATGAATTCCCAACTCCCTCTTTTACATTAATTTTCTGATATTCTGAGTCCTGTCTACAATAAAGAGATAACGCATTATTTTTGCTGATTCATGAGATGAGTATAAAAAAAAAACAGCAAAAAAATTACTCTACTAATGTTATTAATTTATGATTTTAAAAACTTACTGCTTATCAAAGGCTATTGTATTTTCAGTAGTTGCTGAAACTTGAAAAGTCGAAGGTTTGTCTTGAAAAGCATTTTCAAGTTCCATCTCCATTTCATTTTCATATTCAGCATTGCATTCATCATTCATGTATTCATTATCAGCGTTTGAAAAACTGATATCATTTTGATTTTTCATGAGCCATTCCCATTCCTTATGTATGTCTACATCAGTATCATCCTCTTCTGTTTCCATAGCACTATAATAACAATAAAATCATTACTTTTTAATAGAAGTGACAATAGCACATAAAAAGGTAAGTTAAATGTCTCAGCTAATAAATTTTACCTTGTGAATAAAACTCCTAGTAGTCAGTTGGTATATTATATAGTAGATGTTGAGGCTTCAGTTACTGTTGTTAGAATGAGTGATTTATTATGTGAAAGCATTACTTTTTAAGTAGACAAAAACTTAAGTGAGATAATTAAGACAGATAATTAAGTCTTAGCTTCAATGAAAATTTTCAAATTCACACAGAAAAACTTTTAATAGTCAGTGGATGTAGTAGTAGATGTTGCTCCTCCGATCACTGTTGTAGAACTGGATGCTTTCTGTGTGAAAACAGTGGCTCTTAAATAGGTAAAGCTGCACTGGTTGAACTCTATGAATACCAACCTTCTTTATAATATAACTATGAATCAGAATTTTGTCCACGCGAAAACCAATGCTTTCGCGGGAATAAACAATTTATTTTCACGCGAATGGAAACCGTTGCTTTCGCGGGAATAAATAAATTATTTTCACGCGAATAGAAACTGTTGCTTTCGCGGGAATACAAATTTTATTTTCACGCGGATACAAACCAATGCTTTCGCGGGAATAAAGACTTTATTTTCACGCGAATGGAAACAGTTGTTTTCGCGGGAATAAATAATTTATTTTCACGCGAATAGAAACTGTTGCTTTCGCGGGAATACAAATTTTATTTTCACGCGGATACAAACCAATGCTTTCGCGGGAATAAATACTTTATTTTCACGCGAATGGAAACAGTTGTTTTCGCGGGAATAAATAATTTATTTTCACGCGAATAGAAACTGTTGCTTTCGCGGGAATACAAATTTTATTTTCACGCGGATACAAACCAATGCTTTCGCGGGAATAAATACTTTATTTTCACGTGAATGGAAACCGTTGTTTTCGCGGGAATAAATAATTTATTTTCACGCGAATAGAAACTGTTGCTTTCGCGGGAATACAAATTTTATTTTCACGCGGATACAAACCAATGCTTTCGCGGGAATAAATACTTTCTATTCGCGTGAAAATAAATTATTTATTCCCGCGAAAACAACGGTTTCCATTCGCGTGAAAATAAAGTATTTATTCCCGCGAAAGCATTGGTTTGTATCCGCGTGAAAATAAAATTTGTATTCCCGCGAAAGCAACAGTTTCTATTCGCGTGAAAATAAATTATTTATTCCCGCGAAAACAACTGTTTCCATTCGCGTGAAAATAAAGTCTTTATTCCCGCGAAAACATTGGTTTGTATCCGCGTGAAAATAAAATTTGTATTCCCGCGAAAGCAACAGTTTCTATTCGCGTGAAAATAAATTATTTATTCCCGCGAAAACATTGGTTTTCGCGTGGACAAAATTCTGATTCATAGTTATATTATAAAGAAGGTTGCTATTCATAGAGTTCAACCAGTGCAACTTTAGCTATTTAAGAGCCACTGTTTTCACACAGAAAGCATCCAGTTCTACAACAGTGATCGGAGGAGCAACATCTACTACACTTTCCATTGCAACTACTAGAAACTTTCTCTTTATAAAAGGTAAAATTTAAAAACTTATTATTCCCTACTTAACAAAGATCAAAATTAGTTTAGCTATAATGTAAAGTATGAAATAAATAATCTTTTAGTTCCACATGAAAAGCTGAATTATATGTTATTTCTTTCTTTTTTAGAACACTATGGAGGATTTTTCTGCTTCTTACACGGATTTAAAGCCAATCGAAAACAAACAAAAAACGTTCAAAACACCCAAAAGAAAAAACTCTAACTCTGTCACAAAAGAAGCAGCGATAAAGAGACGAGCTCTTCCAAAACTGGTTTTACCCACAACATCAAACAATATGGAACAAAAAGAATTGCTCACTGATGCTGACAGAGCTCTCAAGATGGCCAAATCTCTCCAAAAATGGAAGACATGTGATTTGAAAAAGATTGGAGGGTTTCTTACACTAGCATCACTTCCTGTTCCATCAGTTTTGCAAATCGTTTCTATTGAGCAGAGTACTGGTGCATACGGAAACTACTACATTCTCACTTATCTTGATAATTCAACTGGAGCGAATTTTCAGAAAGTTGTTTGTCCAAGTAGAGTAGTTGAAAGCTTCAATGTGGATAACTACCCATTACCTTTCAACATTTTGTACTTGGGTGAGATGGAAAACTCAAAAAAACCAGAGACTACTTACTACAATGTCAAACGTATCAGTACAAAACGATTAACCACAATGGAAGCTACTGCTGAAGCTGAAAAACTGAGAAAAATGAGTGAAGAAGAACTCAAACTCGCTTACGACATCGAGTATCTCAGTAATTTCAAAGATTGTTCCATTTTTGCTTACATCGAAGTTGTAGAAAGATTCATTCCTTTCCGATTCAATGGAGAAGAATCCATTGTAAATTGCATTCGCTATGTCACTAAAAAGAATGGAAAAAGAGAGACGAGAACGCTTTTACTACCAATCAGATATAACGAGGAAGCTAAAAGATGTGCACCTGGTGTGATGATATACAAAGGAAAAAAACAGAGTAAGAATGGAAATCCTATTCCATACCACAATGTTGTCTTCATTTCTTCAACCAACGCTAGTGATTGGGAGCAATATTGCACACAAACAAGTTCCAATGAGGTGCTAACAAAAACGAATAATGAGGATGAAGTTCTTAAGGAATTCCTAGAAAACGAATTACAAGATTTTGATGAACCACTTGGTGTTGATGGTATGTAAACTCAATATCAAATGCTGACAACAGGTAGTCTCAAGCGGATAATGAATGAATAAAAAAAAGCCTGTGTATTCATTGACATTACAAGTTGTACTGTTTTGTATTACTTACTATTTACCGACTCTAACTATATTATATGGAAAGATTTTCCCTACTTATTATACAATAAGTCTATATAATCATATAATAATTCATAGAAAAGTCTAAAGGTTCTCAGGTGATTAACTCACCAAAAGTTCCGGTTTTGCAAAACATTTGAAGATCTTCCTATCCTAAGCATTATACGAGTGACTGTACTTTTTTATCCAGTTGAAATATCTAAAAACTTCAGTAACTTAGTATTTACTGACTCTAGCTATATTATATGAGATTTTCCCTACTTATTACACAATAAATGTATATATTCACATATTCTTTCATTTTTAATCACTGTATTTATTCAATGTAGATATATTTCCTCTCTCTCAAGATATCGTATGACTCGGAATTACAAAAAATTATCAAACCTTAAATGCCTCACATTCAAAATCTAGACATCCTATGAGTTATAATTATGTATACAATTATGTAAAAAATTATCATAACTTAGATGCCATACATTCAAAATCTATATACCATATAAGTTCAAATTAAGTAAAATAATAATCAAAACTCGAATGCTACTTAAATACCACTCAAATGCCACTCAAGTACCCCTCAAATAAAACACAATATAAACTCGGCGAATTCATTCAACGCCGTAACCCATTGCATCACCCCAGATTATGACCCCACAAAAAACACTTGGTAGGGAGATCTGCTCATATATTACTACTCTGCTCATATATTACTACTAGTGGTACTGCTGCAAGGAAAGAAGAACACCGTTGTGTACCAAGAGTTTAAAAACCCGCACTACGCCAACGCTTCATCACTGAATAGCGATCTCATTCAAGTGCTTGTAACGAGTGACGATGGTGAGCGAATACCATTTGATGGTGGAAAGGTTGTGCTGACAGTTCACTTTAGAGGAAGAGGAACACAATGAGTTTGGTACGATACAACCCCGAAGACTCGAAAGAATTGTTTGAAGGGTACTAAAAGATGCAAGCTGGAAATGAAATTGGAGTGTATAGTGGACAACGAGTGATGCCTAGTATGCGAGGTTATAGACTCGGTAGTATTTTTTCAAGTATACTCAAATCGGCAACACCGCTGCTGAAGAGAGGGGCAATAAGTCTGGGTAAGAGAGCACTCTCTGTAGGTAGTAACGTAGCGCGCGATGTCATCGATGGTCATAGCTTGGCAGCATCCGCGAAGAAGAGAGGATTGAGGAGTTGAATGATTTTGGGGGAGATGTACTCAGTGCAGTGCGTCCGGATCGTGTAAAAAGGAGAAGAAAAATAGGACCTGGAAAGAGGAGAGGTCCTGGTAAACGCTGACGTTCCATATTTTAACACTAAAAGATTCGGCTATAAAGACACCATAGGATGACATTTGTGTTCATTAAGTGATAACGCTTCGAGCAAGCATCACTTGCAAAAAGATGGCTAGTCTAAATGGAACAGCGGGTAATGAGTCGAAAGGTTCTTCCTACAACATAAACCCCGCGTTGGATGTGTTTGCTACGGAACCTACAAACATATCAGTAGAGAGGTCGGAAATTGTTATCATCAGGCCTGATAGGTTAGATCCTTTCGGCAGTATTGAGTTGACCTTGTCGGGGAGTACTGAGCATTACACAGATCTTTACAACTCGTTTCTGTAAGTCGAAGCCACAGTTGTTCAAGATGATGGAAGTGATATTACGGGTAACGACGACAATGCAGTTGTGTGGATGGGGGATTCAACCCACAGAATATTCAGCGAGTTGAAAATGTCTATGGAAGGAAATACTGTTGAATACGCTAACCATTACGGTTTACTCTCCTACTTTTCAATACTACTCAAAAACAGTGCAAACAGAAAGAAGTATTAAGGTGAGATGGAGGGTTGGGTCTATGATGATTCAACGAGCAAAGATGCTGAGAAACACAGCGTAGTGGACAAAAAGAAGAGGAGAGCTGTAATCAAAGGTGGGAAGACAATAGAGTTTACCGGGAAACCTCATCTCGCACTATTTTATCAGAAAAAGCTAATAGTTCCTGGTCCTAGTCTGCAACTGGAGTTTGAACGGGCTTCCAGTAAAGTGTCTTTGTTTGCCACCACCGATTCACCAGCAGGAGGAACGAAGATTAGAATCGACAAATTTGAACTACATTTTTGCAAAGTCAAGGTAAATCCTACGATACAAAACTCTCAACTCAATTTGGCGTTGGAAGGGCACAACTACATTTATCCAGTTGAGCAGAAACGGGTAAAGCTGTATGGAATTCGCGGTGGAGTTGTGCAGGTTGATATAACTTTGGGAAAAAACAAACAGAAATCCAAACAAATCTATTTAGGTTTGGTTGATCACAATGCTTTGAGTATACGTTTCACCAATAACCCATATAGGATGCAACACGCCAATGTCAAGAGTATTGTATTGAGAGTTGGCGATTGTCCAATCGGAAAGAGATTTGAGCCAGATTATGCTAAAGGAGGTTTCGGAAGAGAATATCATCAATTCCTACACACTACCGGATCTTTACTTGATGGTGAAAGTATTAGTGTTACAAAAGAGCAATATCTAGACGGTATTACGCTTTACGGATTCGATTTGACAGGAGATTTTCTCAAAGAAGGATTTCACTCTATGAAAAATGTTACATTAAGTGTGGAAATTACGTTTAGCACCAACACAACTGAAGGTTTATCCCTGGCAGCCTACTTTGTAAAGGACGGTGTATTGGAGATGGATAGCATTCTTTAATTAGCTGTTTCGGGAGACGTAGTGCTTTAAACAGTGAGCTAGAGATGAACACCATGCAGAATCGATCGATCTTATCTTCAGACAATTTATGTCACAGCGTAGGGGTTCACGTTGAAGCTAGAGATCAGTTTTGGAAGCAAATTTGTAATTTTCCAACATGCTGTTTCGTATTCAAAACTCATTATTCTCATCAACTCGGAGAGCATTGGTTAGCTGTGTACGCTAATGATTCTGGTGTGGATTTTTTTTACTCATTTGGGCGTTCTGTTTCCTTCTACCCTGATGTAAGCGAGTTGCTAAGCAGTTGGAGAAAGAATTATTTAATACGAAGTAATGAGACGCAGCTCCAAAGCTTTTTATCAACTGTATGCGGTGATTACTGCATATACTTTTGTTTACTGAGAAGTAGAGGATGGAGTATGTATGAAATTGTGAGAAGCTTACAAGATATAGGAGACAATGAGATGAGAGATCACTCAATACGAAGATTTGTCCTTCAGACTTATCCTAGCTACGAGTTTACACAAGACAATACACTAGAAGAAATAGATGGAGTACATATACAAGGAACTGATTTGCTAACTAAATTGTTAGAGTGAATTATTGTAATGAAATTTTATTTGTTATAACAAATAAAATGTATATAAAATACAAACTGTCTCAGTATTTGTATTAAATACTACAAACCCTATGAAACTATTTAACAATGTTCAAAGTTAATGTTGAGTTCATCTCTTACAAGATGCAAATACGATTCTCTCTATCTCTCTTTCTCAGGAAGCATTCTTTAGTTAGATCTAAAAGACATAGTAACTAATGAGTCTATCATACATTGATGTATGAACTAATTTGGAAATAACTTTTGTGCTTATGGTAAATAGAAGGAAACTTACCATCATTGATAGTGAGATGCATCCTTTGTGTTAGTGATTAGGGTGTAAATGTACTGTCTTGGGCATTCTTCCTTTTCAATCTCATCAAAGTAGGTGAGAAAGGGATGTTGTTCCAAAGTATCAAACAGTTCGGAGGCTTGAATGAAAGCTTGAAGAACTGAGAACAGAATGACATCGTAGAAAATTGTGTTATCCGTAGTTTGCTTTAGTCCTTTGAATATGATAACACAGCATTTTGCCGTTACCACAGCTGAAGCTAGTTGAGCAGGAATGTTGATATCTCCAATCAGTAGCTCTCCATCTACCATGTATCTGTATTGAGCCACTAGAGTCTCAGCAGTCTTGCTCCGACGACTGTCGCATTTTCTTACCATTCCAGGGTTCTCAAAAGCTATAACGCTACCTGTTGGAAAATCGTACAGGTGAGCTATGTTGAAATAAGCCTGAATTTTGTCTCATACTCTTGCCTGATAATGAGTTGAATGTGTCCTTTACCCTTAGAATACATCCATATCCATCAGCAGAGCGAAAAAATTACATTTCCAGTTTTTCCCACTCCCAGGTAGATCAAAACCGTTGGACATGTTTCCTTAGCTTTATTAACGAGCAGTCCTACCTCGCTTGAAACAACACTCTTCACTCAAATAGTCTTTTTATCCTTTCGGTAGTTGTAGGTGATAGTACACTTCGTTTCGTCACGAAATTCAACGAATAAGACCTCCATAACTGTTGGTATCGGTAGATCTCGGATTTCCACAGATGTCTCAAGTTTTTCTAGATGTCCTGGAGACAGAGCATTTAACAGACTGGCGCTCTTGTAGGTGAGAGCAACTAGGTTGGTGCTTCTGGCATCTTGAAAGGGGATCTTGCTGTGTCGAAAAAGTGTATCGTCTCCAACATCCATTACAACTCTCTTTTTGCAGTTCGAGCCATCATCGACATCATGTTCATAACATCTTCGTCTTTTGTCAAATCAATCAAAGGAAGTTTTATCGCTTGAGAACGTAGATCTGTGTTTGAAGACGGTTCGCTGGTAGGAGATGAGGGTGGGGTAAAATCTTGCTGGGATTCTGATTCATCAATCATCCATTGGCTTTCATCGTCTAGACTATTCTTTTTCGGTGGGATAGTGAAGATAGAAGAAGATGGTGGAGAAAAGACTTGATGCGACTCTGCTTCTTCATTTGTTGATTAGTTTTTTCGTCTTGACTATTCATTCTGAAAAAAGGTAAAATAAAAATGTGAATTATTGATTTTTATTTCCTTACATTCAATTTAAAGATAAATAGTACATAGAGGGCTGAGTTGACTGTCTCAGATAGTAGAAATAATTATTTTTTATTTTTACCTTCATACAGAGAAATCTCCCTGTAGTTGCAGTAGATGCTGTAGTAGATGTTGAACCTTCAGTCACTGTTGTTGGAGTGGATGCTTTTTGTGTAAATGCGTTGCTTCTTAAATAGCTAAAGTTGCACTGATTGACATGGGTTGAGACCAATGAAAAGCCTCGCGCAAAAAGCAATTAATATCGTACAAAAAATTTGTAAAATTTGATCATTCGCTCGAAAAGCTCATATAACATAGAGGAATTTCACTCAAGGCTAAAAGAACTTTTTCCTCTGAAAATCTCGCATATCTAGCATGATGAGGTTTTCGCGCGAAGAACAATAATTTTTGTTTGAATGAAACATTACTTTTTGCACGCGAATAAAACATAGTTTTCTGCATGAAAAATAACTTACTTTGGCAGAAAAATAACACAATTCTTCGCGCGAATAAAACACAGTTTTCTGCATGAAAAAGAAACTTTTTTGGTAGGAAAATAATGCAAATTTTTTGCGCAGATAAAAAGTCATTTTTTCGCGCGAAAACAATCAATTTTAACCTGAAAAACAAACGGTTTTCGCGCAAACAGAGCATTTTTTTCGTGCGGATAAAAACACTTTATCGAGCAATTAAAAAATAATTTTCTACCTAAAAATAACACCTTTTTTTGCGCGAAAACCCTTTATAATATATTCAGTTTTTGCGGAAAACCAAGTTTTTTTCTGACTGAAAAAAACAGCACTTTGCGCGCAAAAAAATTGACTGTTTCTAACTAAAAAAAAACACTTTTTAACACAAAAACACAACTTTTTTGAGCAAAAAATAAAAGATTTTTATGGGTGAAAAAATGCACATTCCCGCGCGAAAACCCTTTGTGACATATAAATTTTTTTGCGCGAAAACCATTTTCTTTGCGCAAATAAAACCATTTTTTTGCGCGATTAAACCATTTTTTTGCGCAGATAAAACATTGTTTCTCACACGAATAGAAATTTTTTCTCGCTCATTAAAACCATTTTTTCTCGCACGAAGAAAACCATTTTTTTGTGCGAATGAAGTCATTTTTTTGCACGAATAAACCATTTCTTTTCGCGCGAATTAAACATTTTTTCTCACCTTATTAAAATCATTTGTTTTTGCGCAGAAAAAGACATTTTTTCCTCACAGAAACCAAAACATTTTTTGCTTGAATAAAACGTTGTTTTATGCGCGGATAAAAATATCATTTTCTGTCTGAAAACATTAATTTTTTCATGTAAAAAAATTCCATTCTTCGCGCGAATAGTCTATATGTATTATAGAGGGTTTTCGCGCGAATAAAGTTATCATAAAGACATTTTCACGCGAGTATTCTCATTGGTTGCAGAGTTAACAGGTAGGTGTAGCTTTTAGTATTTGAGAACTGCTCTTTCTACATAGAAACCATTCTCCCCAGCAACAGCTTCTGAAGAACCATCTACTACACTATTGGTCACACAACTAACAGCAGACTTCTCGGTGATAAGGTAAGAATTAATAAAAAAATACTATTTAGCAGTAGCTAAAGAATAAAAGATTAAAATTACTTTACTTCATCGTTTATCATCCTATACTAATACATAACTTTTTATTTTAGATTATTATGACATCAAAAACACTCCACGTAAAAGATTTCCTCCCAAAAATTTATCACAAATATGTCAGAGAAAATGTGATTGTGCAGGAAAAGGCGATTTACCAATTAATATTTCAAGCAATAGTATTTTGCATGACACAGCACATGCTCAGCATAACAGCACTATATGGAGAACTTTCACCAATCCAATACAGACCTTCTATATCTTAACAAGGCGATCATATGGAGATATTTCGTATTATGTCAGAAAACAATTTTCAAACTGTTTTAAAAATGATAAAAAAGGTAAACATTGATGATTATTTAAAAAAAATTAAAAGAACTGCTTGGGATCAAACACCATTTCAAAAATTATATAAATTAAAATGGACCGAAAAAAACTTTACATCAAATCCAACCTGATATTCGTAGATACATCCAAATAGATGAATGTCTAGGATCTTCTGTATTTTCTTTTGAAATGTTGTTATTAGTTTTTTAAGACTATATGTAATAATTCTTATATAACTCAAATGAACATAACCAAATGCTTCATTTTTATACAAAACTCAAACTTCATCATCATCATCGTACAAACTCGTGTCTAACTAAATCAACATCACACCATTCATCGAAACACCTGGTGCACACAAAAAGGCACCGCAGAAGATCAACATACCACACCAATAAATACCTAAACACCTGGTGCACACAAAAGGCACCCAATAAACAAGACCAGGAGAACCTCCAACACACCATACAAACCAATGTCTAAATCAACATTCCACACTATAAATTCCATACATTCTAAACAACTGGTGCACACAAAAAGGTACCTCGCAGGTTCTATGGTAGCTGGTGCCTACTTCAAGTACACCTGAAACCAGTAGAACCTTCTCCTTGAACTCCATGACAGAGATCTACTCTCTTATTACTACTAGTGTCAAGATAAATCAAAAATTCAGAAAACTCAATGTACTAGACATTTAACAGTTGTATTTCCAGGACATTCAGAGTAAAACTTACTTGTAAACTGTTAGACAATTGGTTTAATTATAAGGCACAGTAAACACGCCATCACTTATCTTTAGAATAAATCACAAACTGCTTCATCGGACTTGTCTGTGCATCAGGTGATTAATCATTGTAGCCAATACCAGCCTGACTACGCCAAAACAACAATAGAGGTTAACTTGACACTTAACTCTCTGGGGCATGAACATTCAATAGTTTTTACAGAAATATGCAGTCCACAACTGCACCAATAATAATACACTGTTGATGTGATTTTTCTGGACTGTAGGGTTGGCAAAGGCTGTAAAGTACGTTTCAATAAAGGACCAGCAATGGCATACCAACTGCTTCACCTGCACCAAATGTAATAGAAATATGGTGGACCTTGGATTTGTCATATCAGAAGGTGACCTTGTGTGTCTTATGTGCTCTGAAAAACTTAAGAAAAATGAATAACCATTGCGATGAAGACCTTCAGCAAGCAATCGTTAGCTTTAGCTATAGCTATCATGAATATGTGTATGATTATTGAAACAGGCTAGAATATAAATGAATTGAGTGCTAAAGCATATGTAAGACTGTGAACAATAAACCTGACCACATACAATGAAATTTGCATAATTCAAATTTCTAACAATCAATGGTTTGGTTAATCCAATGAAATGGTCAGAATTCAAACAATCCGCCACTGAAACAAGCTTTATATAACTCAATAAAGCTACTGTGAATCAGTGTGGAAAGCTGCACTTTTTTCAAACTACAAACCCCAAACCCCAAACCCCAAACCCCAAACCGTGCTTTGGGTAAAAGAAAAATGGACGCATACACTTAGGTAAGGATCCACAACAGTAGTATTATAGTCCAGTCTTGTCAAATCTAGTCCGGTCCAATGTAGCCTGGTCCGGTGTGGGGCAGTCGGGTCTGGTCTGGTTCCGGCCCGGTCTGGTCACTAGTCACTAGTTCTCATTAGTCACTGGTCACGAGCCACTAGTCTCTAGTCTGTAGTCACTAGTCTGTAGCCACTACTCTGTAGTCACTAGTCTCTAGTCACTAGTCATCAGTCTCTAATCGCTAGTCACTAGTCTCTAGTCACTAGTCACCAGTCACTAATCACTAGTAACTAGTCTCTAATCACTGGTCTCTAGTCACTAATGACTAGACACTAGTCACTGGTCACTATTCACTGGTCACTAGTCTCTAGTCACCAGTAACCAGTCACCAGTCTCCAGTGACTCGCCACTAGCCACTAGTCATTTTTCACCGATCACCAGTGACTAGGACCAGTGACTAATGACTAGTGATTAGTGACTAGCCACTAGTCTCGAATGACTAGTGGCTAGTTGTAGTAGTTTTGTGCTTTCTACTACTGACACAACAGTATCACTCCAAAACTGCTTTCACTAATTCGGGGTCCACTCCGAAATTGACGTTGCCAACCTCATCGGGTCCTCGGCCCAGACGCAAAGTAACAGAACTTCTACAAATAATACTTTATTTATATAAACCCATTTAGCAATACAAGTAAGATACTTCACAAGATCCTCAAGACCTCTGCTCTCAATGCACAGCAAGAGCTTTTTTTATAGGAGAATAAGAGGAAAATTCACCTTATTAGGGTGAACCAATCACATAACTAATAGTAAGAATACAGCAATCAGAAAATACAAGACAAGATTCGTTCACAAAGTCATCCAATGGTATTAGTATGCACATGTCAAAGTATGCTGGGCTACTTTACCGCTATTTTCTTGGCTTGGAACTTTTCCACTCCTTATTAGGGTATCTAACTTCTTAAGCTGTTCTCCAGGCTACTGCACTCTTCTCATTCACTTTCTGAGGTGGGCCCCATGCTACCTAAATCAACTTTGTTAGATACTGGCCCGGGGTAGCTGACCCGGGGTAGGTTATATATGTTATATAGGGTCTATACAGGGCCGGGGTTGTCGGTAATCATTTTATGGGGGTATTTGTACAGATACGGAGGGGGAGAGGCTCAGGGGTTGTCTCTAGCCTAGTTTTTGACTGTTCAAGGGATGGAGAAGGGTCGTGGGGTGAAGGGGTGGTGTGGGGGTGATGGGAAGACTTATCATACAAATTTATCACATACCCCGCTTCATTAGCGACGTAGTTTCTAACTTACACATCCATCGCTTGTACTCTGCTCATCATTAGTGTGGGTGGTTCCGGGGGAAGGGGGTGAGGAAGAGGAAAGATGTTTTCTCAAAGATATCAGCTTATGCCGGGTGGACATAGTGGGGCTCGCCATATTGGTCAGCTGGTTGCCACTTCTGGTGGGTAGGGTTAACGTAGGGGGACTTTTCAGACAATGACTGTAGCTCAGGTGTGTGGAAAAGGGTGGTTAATAGCAGACGATGTCTGAGTCACCTTTGGTTGGTGATGCTTAGACGGGGGATGGTTTGGAAACTCACTGAAACTCCACAAGGAGGGGGGTGGCTCTTGAAGGGGTGGCTTTGCAGGTTCTTCACAAATGTCATCATGTAGGATCCAACCGCAATCAGTCAGGTTAGTTCCTTTTAGACCACAACACTTGGTAGGCTCTGTGGTGGGTATGTCCACTAACTCATCTTCCAGGAAACTAGAAAGTGGTAGTACTCAGCTATATTGGCTTCCAATAACAGATCATCATCGTCTTCCCTACCCGTAGATAGGAAATATTGCTTTCAACCTTCATGTTAGTTAAGTAGGTATTCAGTGACTGCAGGGCACAAGCGGCCGTCTGCTCGGTGTGGCTAACGAAAGAAGAAAGGACTGAGTTTCTTGTGTCATTGGGCTGCAAACTGGGAGTGGTTTGGAATGGTAGTGGCGGAAATTGGAGGCGTTTTTGGCGGGTCTTGAAGCAGCGGAAAATCAGATGAGAAAATTGAGATTTGAGGTGGGGGGTAAAGGACATTCCGGCAAGTCGTTTGCGACCAGGCATAGATGTGGGGGGTCCTCAGGCTTAATGGGTTTGGGGTGGGGGTTTGGGGTTTGGGGGGGGGGTGAGGTTTGGGGGGGTGGGGGTTTGGGGTTGGGGTTTGGGGGTTGGGGGTTTGATGTTTGGGGGGTTTTAAGGTTTGGGGGGTTTCGGGTTTGGGGGGTTTGGGGTTTGGGGGGGGTTTGTCGGGTTTGTGGGGTTTGTGGGGTTTGTGGGGTTTGGGGGGGGGGGGGGGTCGGGGGGGGGGTCGAGGGGGGGGGGGGTCGGAGGGGGGGTCGGGGGGGGGGGTCGGGGGGGGGTCGGGGGGGTCCAGGGGGGGTCGGGGGGGGGGCGGGTCCGGGGGGGACGGGGGGGGGGGGGGGGGGTCGTGAGGGGGTCGGGGGAATCGGGGGGGGGGGTCAGGGCGGTTTGGGGGGAGTTTGGGGGGATTTGGGGGGGGTTTGGGGGGGGTTTCGGGGGGGTTTCGGGGGGGTTTCGGGGGGGGTTTCGGGGGGGTTTCGGGGGGGTTTCGGGAGGTTTCGGGGGGGGTTTCGGGTGGGTTTCGGGGGGGTTTCGGGGGGGTTTCGGGGGGGGTTTCGGGGGGGGTTTCGGGGGGGT